>APFE030022913.1:0-20462 GCA_000404065.3 Pinus taeda
ATGTCCTAAAGCATAATACTTGTTCTACTTCTACAAAACATTAAGCAGAAGCATAATCAAATTCATGAGTAACATCAAGTAGAAACATGCATAACTGATCAAGAGAAATAATCACACATAACACAAGATATATCCAGGGGAAAGCACCATAAAACGCCAACACTATATTATCAATCAAGTGGAAATCCTCTTCAGAATACAAAAAGAATCAGCTCAATAGCTATCCTGCTCTCTCTGTACTCTAATGATCTTCAATCAGAAGATGAAAATCATGGACTACTTAGGCCTCAATATATAGGCCACAAGTCCTCCAATCTCCTATAATAGATCCTTCTCCATGCAAGAAATACTTACTAGAAATATCCAAGCATCTGATAGTACACTGTCCCACATCTGATCTCAACCGGGTCTCTGACAAAACTGACATGCAACAATTATCGATGAGTGAATTCTCAATTATCTAAAATAATAGTTGTCACATGCATGCAAGCATTAACAAACTATATTTTATTATTTTAACAACTTGTTAAAATAATCTAACTGGACTTGACTAGTTAGAACTGAACCTTATCTCCTTTAATCAAGGGATAAATTCCTAAATCAAGGGAGAAAATAATTGCATGATCTCACAAAGACTTCAAGTTTAATTTTCCATAATTAATTAACTCATGGAGAGTTAATTAATTAATATCCCAAACTGTTGGTAAGCCCAAAATTAATTTTACTTCCTATAGATAGACTAGGGATTGCTATAAATAGGAAGGGACCAAGAAATGCTATTTTTAGAACTTTCTATTTTTAGCAGTTTCACCTCTCGTCCAATGTGGCCAATGATCTCACTGGCCAAACTGATATTTTTAGACATGCTATTTTTAGCAGGTCTATTTTTAGCGCATTCTAAATTTAACATTTTTTGTTGCACATTTTTCAACACTTTTCATGCTCATTCTCGTTGATTTTTCAAAAAATATACAGAACATAATATAACACTAATCCCCATTCTTTATTATGAATAGTTCAACTGATGGATATTGGGTACCTATTTTTCAGGTTTCTGAACAAGGCTTCTATAAAAATCCCACAATATTTCAAAGAAGATGGGTTTGTGGCCTTTCCATGGAGACTCTGCAGTCTACAACAGGTGGAAGAGTTGAAATCAATGATAAGAATAGCTCCTGTATGGTCAAGCACGATTAGCATCCTTGTGTATTTATCACAACTAAACACATTCTCGGTTTTGCAGGCACAAATATGGATAGACATGTGGGCAAGCACTTTTAGATACCTGCACGATCATTTGGAATCTTCACTATGCTAGCGCTCTCCTTGTTTTTCCCATCTATGACAGATTTAGCGTGCCCTTCTCTAGGCGAATGACAAAGGATGGCAAGGGCATAACGCTTTTACAGAGAATTGGGGTCAGATTGGCCTTTGTCATCTTATCGATGGCCTTCATCACGACTGTCGAAACAAAGCAGAGGAACATGGCTTTAAGCCATAGTTTCACTGAAAAACTGAGGGACGTGATTCTGATGTCAGCATTGTAGCTGGTTCCTCAGTATTTTGTGGCTGGTCTGGCAGAGGCGTTCAGTGCCTTGGGACAAATGGAATTTTTGTCTAGTCAATTCCCCAAAAACATGAGTATAGCAAGTGTGTTTTTCTTCATGCCCAAGGGTTTGGGTAATTATCTCAGCAGTCTCATTATCAACATTGTGCATAACACCAGAGGCCTAGTCACCATAACTAGCTAGTGCAGAATCTGAACAAGGCTAAGACCGATAACTTTTACTGGTTAATAGCAAGATATGGCACTATCAATCTGTTGTATTTAGTCATCATATCTTGCTGGTAGTTTTGTTTTTTTAAATGTGAGGGCATTTGCATTTGTAGCCTATGATGAACTACTATATGCAGCCTATGTCCCCAAGAGTTGAACTTGGCCAAATATATCAAGAAGTTAAACACCATTAAGGAAAATTAAAGAAAGTTAAAAAATGTTGTCTAACATCCCACCTGTTAGCTGGTTACAGTTCATCATAAAACCAAAGAATAAGAGGACAACATCAACCATGGAGGTCATATATCATAGGTAGTTTAGTGAATCTAGCTATGATTTTGCATATCTAGATGTTGATACAAGATGAGATGTCCATTCAAACACACTTCCTTAGAGTTTCAAATAATATTATGAATTTCCACTAAGGTGGTCTCATTAAATATAACCATGGATCACTAAGCCTCTACCTGGGCTTAATCTTGCAGGTGGGATGGCATCTCCTTGTGCCCCTATTCCCCAATCACTATCTAAGTTGAGCCATGATGAAAGAGAAGCCACGCAAAAGACCTCCTAGCCCACCTATAGGAAAGAGGAAATGCCATACCCTAATAGTCAACACATAGAGAAGGAAATGCCCCAAGTACCGAATACCAAATGAATTGGGAAAACCCAGAACTTGTCCAACCCTCCAAGAGAAATAATAGATAGCATAGTGGAGAAGGCCACAACAAGAATGAGATCCATATGCGTTAAAAAATCACAATATCAACTAATATTATATTACCTAATTCTAAAAAAAATAACAAAACCCCCACTTATTGCAAAATATTCCAAAATGTTGGACATTGAATAATTGAAACAAATATAGCAATATCTGTACAAAAAATATATTTTGATATGAAATCGAAGCTATGGCATCCATTCTAAATCGAACATGACTCATTGTTTTCAAACTCAAACTATTTTCCAATAATAAGAAATACTTATTAGTCTCTTTACATCTTTCTTACCTATTTCTACAACAAATATAAAATATAAAATACGTATTTGGACAAGACATCACATTTCTGATGATCCAGAAAACACAGTTGGGAATTCCTACAAAAATCCTTTAAATGACATTTAAGTAAACTTTGGGATTGTTTTAGCCTTAGTAGCATTTCAATCATTGTATAAGCATTTTGAAAAGTTTCAACATGTTCCTAAGGTGTTTTGAGCCATCATGCAAGTGATCTAATGAAGGCTCATGTTCTTAGATCTAACCCACTATTTTTGTTAAATTTTAAGTTTTTAGTGTTTCTAAAAGACATAGTCACGAAAAGAGTGACCATGTTCATTGTTTTTCTTAGGAAGAATGTCATTGTGCATTCAATATGGAAAATAAAAAGGTGGATTACATCATATGATGTGAGATGAACAATACAGTTACTATGTTCACACCATCTTAGTATGGGAATGCAAAATTCCTCCCCATTTTCATGTGAAGGAATTCAATGGTTGATCTTTGCTTCAATATTGAATTACAGGGAAAGGACCATAAAAAAATAGGACAACATTGAATATCTTCACTTCAGACCTCATTGACCAATGCTATGCTTTTATAAGAATTAAGTCCACTCACTTTGGCATGCTCTTACCCTATCCTCGCGTGTCTCATTTTCATTTTTTTCAAAAACAATAAGAAATGGGGTAGCATTGGTTCTTTGTTTTGCGAGGGAACATCTATTGTATTTATGAGGAAGAATATCATGATGCATTGAATATAGAAAATACAAGACTGCTCAAACAATAATTATTCTCGTAGCAGAACCATGCATTTTTTTACTCATACACATATATTGTTGTAGATCTTTTACAAGTCTAATTAATGGTTCGGCCTATTCTTTTTTCATTCCTACAAGAGCCTTAGATAGGTATGTCCAATGGTTCCTCTGCTCTTTTTTATAACAAAGCATAAGGTCTCAATAGAGCTATAATAAAGTAAAAAATAACTATAAACTTGCCAAGTATACAAATAGGGAGAGCCCTAAACCTCAATGATTTAATTTGTTGATGATGTATTGTTTTTAGTAGATGGGATTAAGAGAGATACAAATAAGTTGAAGCATATACAAGCCCTATATTTCCTAGCTATAAGAATCATAGTCAACATGCAAAAATTCTGCATATGCTAGAAATGGATCAGATCAGGATTATCCTACAACTTTTCCTTTATTTTTGTATAGACCTTCAGGAAGGATTTAAATATTTGAGTTTAATTATAAAACCTAATGACTGTCGAATCCTACAACTTTTCCTTTACATTTGTACAGACGTTCAAGAAGGATTTAAATATTTGAGTTTATTTATAAAACCCAATGACTATGGAATGAACGATCTATGTTTGGTGAGGGAACATCTGCTGTTTTTATTAGGAAGGATGTCATGATGCATTGAATATGGAAAATACAAGAATACTCAAGCAACAACTATTGTTGTAACAAATCCATGCATATTCTTTACTTAGACACATAGATTTTTTGCAATTCTAATTAATGCCTCAACCTATTCTTTTCTCATGCCTATAAGAGGCCTTGGCATGGTATGTCCAGTGGATCCTCTACTCTTTTTGATTGCAAAGTAGGTCTCAACAGAGCTATAATAGAGAAAAAAAGAACTATAAACTTAACAAGTACACAAATACGAAGATCCCTAAACCTAAGTCATTTACTTTGTTGATGATGTTTTGTTTTTGAGCGATGGGACTAACAAAGATATAATTAAGTTGAAGGATACATAAGACCTATATTTCCTAGCTATAAGAATGACAATCAACATGCAAAAAATATGCATGTGCTAGAAATAGATCAAATCAGGAATATCCTACAGATCTTCCTTTACATTTGTACAAACCTTCAGGAAGGATTTAAAAATTTGGGTTTATTTATAAAACTAATGACTATGAAATGAATGATTGCAAATGGCTATTATCAAAGATGGAGGACATGATAAACCTTTTGTGAAACAAATAGTTATCTAGAGGTGGAAGATTCACCCTTGATAAATCAATCCTGGACTCTAGAGACAATCCTGGTCAACTGACATACATTAGACTATAAACCCAAAGGTATTATGTTGAAATTGATGTTATGGATAAGCTTGATCCTCTTTGTTTGCAAGAACTGCTTAGTTCCATATGTGACTATAAACCCAAAGGTATTATGTGCAAATTGATGTTATGGATAAGCCTTATTCTCCTTGTTTGCAACAACTTCTTAGTTCCATATGCATTCGATTAGCGAGAAAAAAGAGTAGTCAAAGAAAACTATTTTGACTTGTAATACGTGTTTTTGTAACAAACAACAAGTTGCAAAGTCTACCTGTAATTTTCAATGGTTCTATGTTGCTAGCCTTGTTAACAAAAGTTATTCAGTCAATTTAACTATGGATCATCATTCAATGAATAAGCATGAAGACATATTTGAAGTAGGCATTGGTTGATAGGCGGTAATGTAGAGTAGTTTTTGAGTAATTCAATGAATGAAAGTTGCACCTTCCTTTCATAAGGCTTTGTCCACAGCAACCAAACCAAAGAGTGGTGGACAACCTTCAGTGATGGAAAACCAAGCCTCCTCGTAAGAAAGATGTTGTCTGGTTGTCTTCTCCCAACATCCACCTGTGTTTGTAAAGTCTGCAAAGGCCACCATCTGTCTATGCATTCTTACTTGTAGGAATGAAAGAGAAAGCCAAAATGCAATCTTCCCGGCCCACCCACGCGAATGAGACGTATGTGTAGCCTCCTAAATATTCTGTATAACCTCCTACAACTTTAGTTTTGTTCCGTCATCAACTCCCTAGCACCAGTTGATTCACCAATTCATTGACCTTTGTTTTGCTACCTCACTGACTCAAGAATAGGAAACAACTAGGGCTCGCCCCATTGGAACAACTAGTGCTTCCCTAGGTCTAACGACCCTAGCCTTCCCACTCATTGGTTTAAGAATGAACCATGACTCGTGGAGATATTCGTGTAGAGTCAAACAATAAGATCAACCATGCACCAAAAATGAGGAGGAAAAAAGGCATTAATGTGGACCTGAATGCATGAAAAATGGCCATTCTGCAGTTCAACTCTGGGCCTCCAAGGCTCCTTAGCTTGGGAATGTCTCTAAGAAACAATAGGTGATTAATTCTCAGTGGCAGGAACATGAAACGCTCCCCTTTTTTTTCATTTGCCTACACAAACTAGTGTCTAACATCCCCTCCAGGTTGATGGCGAGTAGTGGCAATAATGGTTTATTTAGTTGAGCAAAACTCCTGTGAGTGCAACAATCAAATGACATAACCATCTTGCATGCTCTACTTCCTCTTAAGCATATATGGGAAAAGAAAAGTTTGCTTAAACCATTGACTTTCTTCCAATGCCATTCATTTATTAGATGCAATATTTGAAAAAAGTACAAGTTTCCTATAGTTAGGTCATAAATGAACCATACTTACTGAAATAAGAAAAATGGCCAGAAAGATGCGCTTAACTAAAATAATGCTTTGTATTTCAAATAAAATTCAAAACTGATAGGTGGAACTCAGTGTGCCTGCTTAATAATTTGAATTTTGTCAACAGAAGCATAATTTGAACTTGGACAACAAGTTCACCTGTATGCCTTATTCTAGTTAGCAATCTAGGTCCATTATATGTGGAAGGAACCAAGTCCTATTGTGCCTGTACCAGATTGGCAGGCAACCGAGCACGAAAGTAA
This sequence comes from Pinus taeda, assembly GCA_000404065.3. Lineage (NCBI taxonomy): Eukaryota > Viridiplantae > Streptophyta > Pinopsida > Pinales > Pinaceae > Pinus > Pinus taeda. Next base: position 6,517 of record APFE030022913.1, read on the forward strand.
GTGCCAAAGTAGGCAAGACTTGCACTCATTCCTAGTGTGTTGGTTGCAACACTGATTGCCAAATTCACCACTTCCTTCCAAGCAACTTGTCTCTCAACCATCTCCCTCACAAACTCTGAATCAAACAAGAGACTTAGATACTTTGTCACAAAGTATTCAAGTCAGGCCATAAGAGGTTACAGGAAGAAACATGCCCACAAGTGGAAAACATGCAAGCTACAAGAAGCACCATCACTCCAATCCATATGTTGCTTCACTTCAATTAATATGCCTCAAAGCCATCATGAACCCTCTTGTCAACTCACAGTGCCACCCATGGTCATTTAAAAGGAGAAAAACATGATGAAGACATCGACTAAGCATGAGATAGAATTTGTCTAGGTGCAAATGATTAAATTCACTCCATTCATGTATGATGGTTAAGAGAAACACTCGGAAGTAGTGTCGAGTGAGGGTGAGGTCGAGGGTCCACCTGGTACTTGTCGGCGTGCCAGACGCAGTAGAAAAGAACCTTCCAAATCTTCTTGAATTCGAGATTAGAAACGTGGGTCTGGCAAGGAACAGGTGAAACTGTAGGGGTATGTTGCTCATGAATCAAACCCGTGAGCTCGTTGACACAAAAATATTTAGGAATAAAAGATAAACCAAATACTGGAGATTCATTGGAACGCACCAGTTAAATGGTTTTATTTTGTTGACAAGTTGAGGAACTGTAAATTGGTGCAATTAGAAATGAAAAGCAAGATTGTTCGGAAGAGGCCAAATCCCGTGAAGCTGAGCTTGAAAACCCTCTCATTCTTGTAGTTCAAGCCTTCAACTAAGATATATCATGATGTTCCAGAGGTTTTCATCTTATCTGTTGTCCATTACGTGAGCCAACATAAGTGGGATTCAATTGTCTCAAAAGCCCTAAGAGCAAAGTTTTCCTTTGCAAAATGAAAACCAAAATGTGAAAGTGAAGCTCACATGGAGAGGGTTATATGCGATATTTTAGTTGAAACTGTATTAATCTGAGGGTAGAGGATCATTCAATCTTCTAACAATAGATTTGATGGTGCAGAGTGGTGCAAAGTGGAATCTAAGGGAGTTCTTCCCAGAGGGAATGCCTTACGACGTAATTAAATGTAGATATGCATCAATTCATGGTTACCATCAAAACACTTGCTTCGTGATAAATTTCATAGTATTAATAAAATGGGATCAAGCCCAAACCATTCCATTTCTTCTGTGAACATGACATACCAAAATTAACAAGCAAGTTTGGATTGGAACACACAGGAACCACCCAAAACCTGAAATAGTGACACCACTTTACTCAGAAATTGAGTCCATTCTAGAAAAAATCTCTCCAAAAAACTCTTAAGATCTAGTCATATTCACAACACATTCCTTAATTAAAAAAATAAAAAATAAATAATAAATAAATAAATAATAAATAAATATTAATTAATTAAATTGTAACTTTATTTAATTAAAAAAATAAAGGAACAAATAGATTGTATTAATAAAATGGGATCAAGCCCAAACCATTACATTTCTTCTTTGAACATGACATACCAAAATTAGCAAGCAAGTTTGGATTAGAACACGCAGGAACCACCCAAAACCTGAAATAGTGACACCACTTTACTCAGAAATTGAGTCCATTCTAGATAAAATCTCTCCAAAAAACTCTTAAGATCTAGTCATATTCACGACACATTCCTTAATTAAAAAAAAGAAGTACATTTCGAATTTTATTTTATTTATTTATTTATTTTAACTTGGGTCCAAGCCCTAATTTCTACTATTAATTCTGAACTTAAAACAATCATTATCACTCTATACGGAAGGGACATATGGATTGAGGTTCATAATCTCGATACAATTAGGGTAAAAGTTTAGAGAAAAGTTGCTGCGAGACTCAAAAATGGCTACTGTGGAATTAATTCTGAACTTCAAATAATCATTAGCACCCTGTACGAAAGGGACATATGCATTGAGATTCGTAATCTCGAGGAAATTAGGGTAAACATTCAGAGAAGAGTTGCTCATATTTACTTCTTAAAACAATGTCGCGAGACTCAAAAATGGCTATTGTGGAATTAATTATGAACATAAAACAATCATTAGCACCATGTACAGATGGGACATATGGATTGAGATTTGTAATCTCGAGGAAATTAGGGTAAAAGTTCTAAGAAGAGTTGCCCATCTTTACTTCTTAAAACATTGTTGCGAGAATAAAAAATGGCTATTGTGGAATTAATTATAAACTTAAAACAATCATTAGCATCCTATACAAAAGGGACATATGGACTGAGATTCGTAATCTCAAGAAAATTAGGGTAAAAATTCAGACAAGAGTTATCCATCTTTACTTCTTAAAACACTGTCGCGAGACTCAAAAATGACTACTGTGGAATTAATTTTGAACTTAAAACCATCATTAGCACCCTGTACAGAAGGGACATATGGATTGAGATTCGTAATCTCAAGAAAATTAGGGTAAAAATTTAGAGAAGAGTTTCCCATCTTTACTTCTTAAAAAACTGTAGCGAGACTAAAAATGGCTAATGTGGAATTAATTATGAACTTAAAACAATCATTAGCACCCTATACAGAAGGAACATATGGATTAAGATTCGTAATCTCGAGAAAATTAGGGTAAAAATTGAGAGAACAACTGCCCATCTTTACTTCTTAAAGCATTGTTGCGAAACTCAAAAATGGCTACTGTGGAATTAATTATGAACTCGAAAGATAATATAAAAACACCCATTTTTGGGAAGTACGTCTATTAGGGTCTAACATTTGAATTGAAGGAGGGAGGGAAATCTCCACTTGGTCTGCCCATGATATCGCCTTCTTGTTTTTGTCTATTGGAGACACATGCGTGGAGGGATCAATTTCTCCTTTGCCTTTGTCTAATTGTGAGGGGTTCTTGCATGGTATTCTTGATCTTCTAGGGGACTTTTGAAATGGCTAAAAAGTTTATTACTATCTTTACAATATCCAAAACAACTCACTGTTGGATATCTTTATAGGATTTTCAATTGGTACTAAAGGCGCCAGGGATGTCTCCTTCTTTGTGTTGAGAAATTTAGGGCAACATAGAGATTAGGTTCTTTAGCTCGATTTCTCCTTTACTTTGACAATTTCTTGTGATTATTATATTTGTTTCTTCATTATTGTTATTATGTTCTTTTCATCATCAAGACCAATGCTAAAACAAGAAGATCACAATGACACCAGAGATAGGCACTTAGCCAGAGCAAAGCCCAGTCAAACTCTTCCACTGGTAGATTCAAAGAAGAGCAACCAAACTTCAATAAAGTCAGCCACCAATGTAGAGCAACCAAACTTCAATCAAACTGTCACAACAACAAAATTCGGCCATATGGACATATCTGAAATTTTCCATCTGCATCGAAGATTTTTCATCTTTGTTCTTTAATTTTGGTCTATTCACACATGTAGGAATTTTGGTCTACTTTCCTTGAAGAGTTGCTTTATGTATTTTGTTTGAATTATTTCTTCTTCCTTGAACCTTCACATTCCTTTTGTTACAGATTGAATCGAGTGAGTGATGATGATATTTCAATGTCGAAGTGCTCCTCTCTATATGTAGTGGTTGTTCCTCGTTCATGAGGCCGATTGAATAAATGATGAGGCCGACTTGTTGTATTGTAGAACGATTTGATGTAGGAAGATATTACATGATTGTTTACATAAAAAATAAATTATTCCTTTGACACAATGAGCCTAAGAAGGGTCTAATATATTGACTTTGACACAAGACACAAACCCTAGAGCACTCAATGGGTGATTTTGACCTATTGACCATTGACCCAAGCATGAAACCCATATTTTAATAGGTCAATTTATTGTAATAATAAAAAAATAGTTTTCTTTCTTTTGGAAAATACAATTATGAAGATCGACACTAGTTACATTTTTCAACACTCCCTCTTAACTAGGGAGGTATTCATAATTACATATATACAGAGGTACATGGAAGATCTCAAAATGATATGTTCTACGAAGAGTCACAAAGCACGCAGTGCTATAAAGTAGAAACTTAACGAGAGTATCTAATCAGGTGGGACCATTAGAGAAATTTTGAGGTCTAAAATGGGCCTCCTAAGGAATATTATAAAATAATAAAATAAGATTAAGATTATATCATCAAATTTTAGAGGGAAAAAAAAACTATTTATTCAACTCGTATTTTCAACTTATCTCCCTACATTTTTTCTCAAATTTCGAGTGGGAGAACTCGTTGGATGTAGAATTTAGTTCCTCATCCAAGGAGTACCCATGTTGCATACTTTTGATGGACCCTGCCACAGGAAAAATGAGAAATACATTGAAAAACGTGATTGTAATCACATTTTTCATGTATTTCTCATTTTTCATGTAGTAGGGTCCATCGAAAGTATGTAACATGGTACTCCTTGGATGATAAATTAAATTATGCATTCAACGAGTGCTCCTACTCAAAATTCAAGTAAAACCATCGGGAGATAAGTTGAAAATACGAGTTGAAAAGTAGTTTTTTTGTTGTTAATCTTTTTACTTTTTTACTCCAAAAATGGTGAATCATCCCCCATGGTTGAAATAATTATCTTGAATCCTTTTGGTTCTTATAAAATTGATTTTGGTTGTAGATTTTTGCTTTGAGGGCCATTTTAGAAATCAGAATTTCTTTAATGTAACGTATGCTCCAAGCTTCAACCACTATAGATACCATTGGGCTTCCACTCTAATACCAACCCATGGATCTAGGTGTGTATCCAAGGCCAGGGCTCCAAGACTAATGCCACCCTCCCTACTTCGGGATATAAACAGATTCACAGGCCAACCGGATGTCCTCCCAAGCATCTTGTCGCCCCAAGATGCGTTATCTCTCATTATCAAATCAATCAAATATATTCACTAGTTCAAGCATGCTTCAAAACGTTCAACCTTCTTATCGAGAGATCTTGCACACTCATAACCCCAAATATATAAGTTAATAGAAACCTTTGAGGTTCTTAATTATACTGATGTTGCTTAGATGATCATCATATTATCCAAACACATATTGTCAGAAGTTTCCTTTCCTTAATTCATCTACAACAACAAACACAACCTCAACACTTTCTTTCAAATCATCCAATTATCATTTATAACTTCACAAATATAATTCATGGTTAACTATCTGTAGTGCTTTAGTTATTCTTTGATCTCATTCTTTCTTCAAGGTATTCACTATAACTATCATAATATTCCCTCCCTCTTAACTTTGGGAGATATACCCTTTCTTTATATCCACTCTCCCTCTCAAATTAGGGGGATCAATAACTTCATAGCATAAGAGAAACTTCAACCTTTCAAAGCTTCATTCCCTCAAGTACAACATCCTTTCTTATGGTAACAAGGTCTTTTATTCATCTTTTATGTCATCATCATTCTTACAACTCCCTTTATCTATAATGCTCACCATTATTATCAAGACATCTTCAATTATGAACATCTTCAACATCTTGAAGATTATGTATATGCAAATCTTCAATAGCAAGGAAACACAAATATATAGAAGCATGAAGTCAACTATGTCAAAATCATGTCATTACAATGGAAGCATCAAAACTATCAAGCTTTAGACATCAAATACCTAAATCAAGTTAGGTTCATAGTCAATAAGGGTTACATCTATTGTATCCTAGACTTCAACAACTTTGCTATGGTTTTGTCACAACTCATAGATTTCATCATCGAGACTTAAAGCCTTAGGTATCAACAACTAACATTAAGCTTTTCAAGTCAAATACTACCAGGGTTTTGTTACAAACCTTAGATTTCATCAAACTAAAACATGAATATATCAAGTCATCCTTCTATCATTTAACATCTAGCATTTCATTATTATTTCCTTATATTAATCTCTTACTAAGATTTTACCGTAAACCATAGATACAAACGTCAAATAATTTTGACCAAGCTAGGGTTTCAATTATGTGGAAGCTCATCGACCTATGTCTTCATTCTTACGATTTTACATTGACTATAGCAAGCTTTTTTTCATAAACCCTAATTTATTGAACCCTAAAAATCTAGTGTTTCTAGACATCAACAACAAACCATGAAAATGCTAGGGTTTTACAATAACATTACCAAAAATCCTAAACATCAAGAGAGTAGGATTTCATCATGAGTTATAAACTTTAGCAACAAACCCTAAGTATACTAGGGTTTCATCATTAATATACCCTAAGCTTCAAAAGGCTAGGGATTTGCATCTAACCCTAAAGGTTAGAGTTTTGTTAAAGTAAGCAAAAGATAGAAAATATAACAAAGGTTGATTTAATTTAAAGATTAATCACCTTAAACAAGAATCTTAAGGTTAGAGTTTTGTTAAAGTAAGCAAAGGATAGAAAATATAACAAAGGTTGATTTAATTTAAAGATTAATCACCTTAAACAAGAATCTTAATGATTCAAAACCTTAGATATGAAAAGCCTTAGCAATAGAAAGGAAATTTAAAAATGATTGTACCTTTTAATGAATGAGACCTACTACGAATCTTGTACTATTATGCATACCTTGAGTTACTCTCTTTTATAAACCTAGTAGGGTTTTCTTATTGAAAGAACTCTTCTAAAAATATATAAACTAATTAAAAAGATTAAATTAATATAATGTAATGTAAACATTTTTACTCGGTCAAAATAAAATAAACAAATAGAAAAATAAAAATAACACTATAAAAATAAAATAATAAAAAAATAAAAATGGCTCATGGTATTGACACATGGTATTGAGAACCCGCGGTATTGACCCATGGTATTCTTGTGGAATGTAGTCTACTTAAAGGGAGAAATTAAACCAACCCACATCAATCTTAAATATTAAGTTTTTTTTATGATTTTTTTTAATAATAAATTATGTTTTTATGCAATCATATAACTGTTTATAAAGGTGTACATCCTCTCACCCTATGGATTTGAACTTGTGACCTCTTATGAGGAAGCATAGAAAAAACATTTTCTTAACTACTAGGGCCACTCAAAGTGTAAATTTATAGTTAGAAATATTTGACTAGCACAACCATATAAATTAAATGTCAATAGCCATCAATTCATTGTTAACATCAAATAAAATGGGATTACGCCGAAACCATTACATTTCTTCTGTGAACTGGACATACCAAAATTCCATGTAGGTTTGGACAAGAACACACATTTAAAAATCTTTGTTTGGGGTTTCTCTTTTCATGGTGAAGTACCTTTCGATTTTATTTTTTATTTTTTTTTACATGAAACTTTTTAATAATAAATTATGTTTTTATGTACATACTCTCACCATGTAGATTTGAACTTGTGACCTCTTATGAGGAAGCATAGAAAAACCATTTTCTTAACTATTAGGCCCACTCAAAGCGTAAATTTATAGTTGGAAATATTTGATTAGCACAACCATATAAATTAAATGTCAATAGACATCAATTCATGGTTAACATTGAAACACTTGCTTTGTGATACATTTCATATAGTTATTTTTTTTAAATCATAAAAGCTAATTAAATTGTAACCTTTTTTTTTTTTGAATTGCAAAAAAAAGAAAAAGAGCGAGCTCTTTGTACATTCGGAAGGGGGCTGATTCAAATGTAATGCACAAAATGGGAACACAGTTCCAACATCCATACTTGTAGCCTTGATTATGTAAAATTCGAAAACTAGTGTGGCATATTGCCTTACATATTGTCCCAGAAACAAACTATATTTGCACTGCATTTAAATAGAAGGGAAAAGATCACTAGAACTGATTTACTGATTCCTCCTGCTGGGGGTGGCGCTTCTTGCTATTCCTAGAGGATGTTTCCCCTTGCTAGCTTTGATTGAGGGTCTTGATGTACTCAACTATTTCTTCCAAGTGCTTGCATTTGTCTTTTAGATCTTCTATTTTAGTTCTTTGTAGATCTATGTCTCTTTGCTTGTACACATTGGCTGTCTTCATCTTTGCCTAGAGGTCCTTTAAGGCTTGATTAAACCTTCCAATCATAAACCTGTTGGCCCTGCAAGTTGGGCAACTGTCGTTCTTTTATGCTCTCTCTAGTGGATTGCAGGCCATTATGTTGCTTTGATTTGTTGTAGAGACTGTGTCTTTGGTGATCCCGGTGATGGCCCTCTTACTTTGATGTGTTCTGCTTGTTCCTCTATTGCTGATGGCGGAGTTCTAATTGATGGAGTCCTCTTGATGACAAATCTCCAAAGCTCTGAGAGAACCAATAAAGCTCTGACCTTGCTTTATGTTCCAAAACCAATTCGTGGAATTGTCTTGAACTGAGATGTTGGCCGGGAGATGTTGGTTAAACAAGATGTAAAACTTAAATGGAGAGTATGACTCCAGAAAACCTGAGGCTTGGGGACGTTGGGAAGGAGAGAGTGCTTCCAATATGAAGGTAATTGTTAGACAAAGAACCTGAGGCTTGAGGACACTAGGAAGAGGAGACAACCTGTGTATTAAACATAGGAAGGCATCATTGATATGGGTAGAGGTTGTTACGGAATTCTGAGTGCTTGGATTATAAGCGTAAAAAATACCAGAGGAGCGATCAGCGGAGGGAGAACACTGTGGAGCAAATGACAATGAAGATATCCTCCGATGGTGAAGTTTGGGTCTGGATATACGTATTGATGAGTCGAGAGGGAGAGTTTGGCGAACTGTTGTATGCTTCAGGCTAAAAGCTTCAAGCTGACTACGAGCGAGGGGATCACTTATGAGATGGCCTGAATGTGGATAGGCTGAATTTTCTGAATGGTGAAGATTACTGAGTTCTTCGACCAATTTATTGATCTCAAAACGAAGGGATAACCTGCTGCTGTAGGTAAAAGTCGTGACGCTGATCGCCTTTGTGCTTGTACAACTACCCGTTGTAGCAAACCTTGCACTTGCGTGACAATTTCAATCCTGTTGCTTGTACTTGATATGAACATTACCATCTTTGCTCAGTGGTAAAGGATACCTGCATTCCTTATCATACGTGCTTTGAAGCTTTTTTGGGATTGAGTGGATTTTGTGCTCTGAGCCTTGCAGATTGCACATGAGATCAACTGTTATCAAATCTTCATTGTGTTCTGTAGGCAATATAAATCTAGGAGTGAAGATTTGATAATCCTTTTTTTTTCTTTTGTTATGCTTCTTTCCTCTTTCTCCTTTCTCAGTCCTCATCTTAATTGTGGAAATCATGGTATGTTTTCAGCATAGACTTCATTGTTTTCTTTTACAGTCCCAACTGGTTTTTCAAGGGCTTTATTAGCATAGTTATATGCTTCCTTGTTTCGATTTCTCAACAAATGCTTGAAAGTTATGTTTCCCAGACTTTTATTATTTGATCTGATCCTCTGACAAATTTTATTAATGGTGATACTGTTGAAATAATTTTCATTTTCCATTGTTGCTATGATGATTTCCGAGTCTCCTATAATTATAGGATCCTTGATAGCAAGTTTTTTTAACATCCTTGTGCCTAATAGTAGGCTGTATGCTTCTGCCCTATTGTTTGTCATTTCTTCGAGGCTCCATTCATATGCTATAATTTGTTTCCCATTTGAATATGTAATTACTCCTCCTATGTTGAAAGTGCAAGAAGATGATGGAGCTTAGTGAAAAGAAGTCGCCTTCACTAAGTGGGCCCGCAGGCTATTTTTGGCGCAAAGCCTATTTTTAGACTATGTCCATTTTTAGACATATGGATCATGGTCTACGAGTTGCAGGATGCTATTTATGGATGATTGGTCATGTTGGTAAAAATAGATGGACCTCTATTTTTAGACATATGGGCGGAGTCCTTATTTTTAGACTGCCAGTCTAAAATAGAACAGTCGAATATTATTAGCTCTTAATAATATTTGGACTATAAACATTATCTTATCCTCTTGCAACACTTCAGTTCGAGCTACGAATGTGGCACATGCAACTACCAGAAGGAAATACGCTTTTTCTATGGGTTATGTTGGACACCTAATCCTAAATGGGTTAGTGTGGACGCTAAAGAGACAAAGCAGTCCAAGGGACCTTGGGATGTAAATCCCAACGGTCACCATATTGTACTATAAATGTACATCTATTGTTAATAAAAATGTAATGCATGCTTTATCTTTCCTATTTGTTCTCGCTCACCATGTGTGTTTAACATGGTATTAGAGCAGGCGAATTTTGGTCCTGCTAATATTTGAGTCACTGTTTGCTTGTGGCCTTTTGTTGTGATTCTCTCACCAGAGCTATGCATTAACCATTAATGTTATATGGATCATGAACTCTGGGTGATATCGCTGGTTGATTAATTCATGCACTGGTGTTAAATTCATTATATATTTGTGCTGGCATATGTATAATTTTTGGTGCGTTGAATGAATACCACAATGTGTGCGTTAAAAGTCCTGGCGCTTTGGCTCTGCCTTTCCAGACATTCCTGACTTCGCAGGTCTCTATTTCTAGTCTCTGCGTAACCAGCGCCTTCCAAGATATGCTCTGTGCGCTCTCTATAACCGTTTTTGCCATTATTAATGCTGCCCCACTCTGTCTACCACAATTATTGTAACTCCTTTCTGGACGTTATAGCTTGCGCCTGACAATTGAAACGTTAGACGTTATAACCTCCCTCTTCTGTGGCTACAACAGAGAGCAAAACTTCCACCCTGTTGCTCACTTCATGATTGAGATTGTTGGTTGAGAAATTACTAATCATCCCACCTTGAGGTCAGACTCGACAAGAATTGGTATTTAGAATGTAACTGGTTGGCTGTAGAGAAAACAGTTACAGAACCGAAAGAGTTCACGGATTATGCTATTGTTTTCGCTGCTAATATTGTATGCAACTTCTTCTTTTGGGGGGGGGGAATGCACACTCAGAAGTTCCTGAGGATTTGAATAACAATTTTTGGCAGCATATTTATGACGTAAATTACAATTATCAACATTGACTGCAGTGGCAAAAACTTTCTTCCTTCTGTGGATCATGCATGTAATTCAATTGAGTGCACGTGACTTTATAATCCCAATTTTTCAACATCATCCCATCTGCCGGCCTCTGCATACATGTTTGAAAGGAGCATATAAGGGGCAGAATTTTCAGGTTCCAACACAAAAAAAGTGTTCTACTATTTCTTCTCCTAGCTTTATATTGTTGTGTATTCTACAGGCACCAAGCAAAGACCCCCAAACAGTAACACCAGGCTTTATATGCATTTTGTTGATAAATTTCTTTGCCTCATCGAATTTTCCAGCACGCCCAGGAAGATTAACCATGCAGCTATAGTGCTCCATCCCAGGTTCGATGTGGTAATGTTGACTCGTGTATTGAATACCCTCGTTTACTAAACCTGAATGGCAGCACGCAGACAAAACACCAAGCAAGGTAACATCATTCAGCTTTGTGCCCGACTGTTTCATTTCTTCAAAGAGCGCGAGGGCTTCCTTGCCATAGATGCAACTGCCTTGAAATAGACCCTGAGGTAAGCCAGAAAAAAAAAAGCGAAGGCGTCCTCATCGCCATTTCCTGTGTGTTTTATCCGGGAATTGACACCGGAACGCTTAACAATCGAACAAATGGAATATTTTAGCAGAAACCTCTAAACAAGAATGTGGCAGCCATGACAACGACTGAACCGGAGGCGTGTGGTTGTTTGTGTTGTATATGCATATTGTGTTTATGTGTGGCCTGTGCGTAAATTAACGACCCGGAGGCGAGTTCAGGCAGAGCAGAGAAGAAAATATTTATTTCAGTGAATCGAATTGGGCTACACAATCTTGATTCCTCTTTGGATGGATGATTTTTAAGGGCATAGCGGTGGGTTCATACCCTGAATGAATACTTCTACAAAGTCACATATTAATTCTTCAGAATTTGAGAGTGGAGATACAGAGTATTTCTTCCATGCTTACTCGGTTGTGCCTGCAACTCTGAAATGACAACATATAAATTTAATTGAACTTGGTGCTCAGAACTTATCAGCGCTATCCATCAGAACTTGTGATGTACAGTTCTTAAAACTTGGTGCTCAGAACTTGCGATGTACAGTTCTTAAATCTTGGTGCTCAGAACTTGCGATGTACAGTTCTTAAAATACTTTTCTGCCACCTCTTCGCTTTATACGAGCCGATTTCTATTTGTGCTCTTACTGTCATAGTTAAAGTTTATGATGTTGTCTCTGTCGCATTAATTTCCCATCTAAAACAGTCGGACTACTCTGCTTTGTGAACGTTAGGTTGCTAGTTCTGCATCCCTAGCAGACTAAACGCCTCCTGATTGAGCGCTGGTATCTCTGGAGGAGCTGCGAGCATCTGGATGTGAAAATCTAAAGAGAATACGGGGTTTGGGGCAGCTGACAAAACTTAAACAACCGTATGTTCATGGATGCAGCAAGATAGAAGAGCTGGAAGGTGTTGAACGTTTGAGGTTGTTGGAGTAGCTTGATGACTCTGACTGTCCAGCTTTGCACTGCGACGGGAGAGTACCTCGATGAGATTGAAGGAATTCATGCTCACCCTTTGATTCATCCACATCAAAACTGATTTTTGAACACAGTCACATTTAGTCAAACACATGTATAAGTTCTGAGAACAGTATTGAACCCACCTCGAAGCAGATTTGGTGTTGTCCATGGAACAATTTGAAACAACCTCTGAGTGAAGTGATTTTTGAAGAATCCGTGGAGAAGTTTGTGAAGAGGTTTGGAATAGACTTTGGTGGATCCTTGATCAGCATTATGAAGTGAATTTGAAGCAATTTTGAAGACATTTTTGGCAGTCATTCTAGGAGCAGTTTCTTGTAGATATTTTGGAGCAGTTTCTTGTAGAGATTTTGCATGATTTCCATAGCAGCCAGATGCTCTGAAGTTTGAATTTGAGGACAACGCTCATCTTCACATTTATATATTTTTTCAGCTTACTCAGGTCCTGCTCCATCAGCGATTTTCGCTACATTGTTGCCATTTGACAAGCCCTTACAAGATCTTGTAGTAAGAGTACAATATTATTTTTCTGTTGCTGTTGCTTCAGTTGTGTTTTTTTAAGTAACATTGAAGAAAAATGGCCAGAATCAGTGAAGTATTAGAGTTCATGAAAACTCTTATACAATCTACTGTTGATGACACATTACAAATCAAAAAAGGATCTCTTTCAGAAATTCAGACATGTCTACAAAATGCACAGGAAAAGATTGATTTTTTGCAGCTTGAATCACAGCTACAGCAATAAGAGCTACATCAAAATAGACACCATTCTGAACCTATTTTTGTTCAGAACATTGAGACAAACACCCATCAGCAGCAAGTTAATAATGCAACAGTTTTACATGCAGATGCAGAAACTCAGTCTGCACTTCCCAAGCCCATCATCAGACCTTGGGAACAACTTGTCCACAACAAGCACAGAACCGGTCTTATGACAAGGACTTGTCCTTTCATATTCCAGACTACGCCAAGCCCATTTAGTTTCAGAGTGCTGGATTCATTCATGACAGTTCACCTGCTCTTCATGACAGTTCAACTCCAGCTGTTCCAGACTCTACCTCTCTTCCACAGCAGCAACAACAAAAACAACAGATCGTAAAATGCCAACACTGTGACCGAGTTGGCCATTTGAAAGATCACTGTTTTGATCTTCATCCATGTAAGCACTGTCATAAAACCAGTCATTCTTCACACAGATGCTTCAAAAATAAATGTCCTGCAAGAACAAAGATTCATCTTGGATGGATTGCTTCTTGGCAATGGGCATCAACAACCAAGAAGATATTCCAAACACATGTCAGAACTTGTTCCAGAATATTGAACAGTCTTACTGTTGAGTTTTCTCCATCTTCTCACCTTGTATCTGATAGGGGGGAAATGATGGTCATATACAAGCTTCAAAGCCACATCAAGCGAGCCTGAGCCACAACCTGCCACACCAGTTTCAGAGTTGTAGCCAGAGACACA
>APFE030022913.1:21858-62250 GCA_000404065.3 Pinus taeda
CTATTTTTAAACATATGGGCGGAGTCTATTTTTAGACTGCCAGTCTAAAAATAGAACAGTCGAATATTATTAGCTCTTAATAATATTTGGACTATAAACATTATCTTATCCTCTTGCAACACTTTAGTTCGAGCTACGGATGTGGCACATGCAACTGCCAGAAGGAAATACGTTTTTCCTATGGGTTTGTTGAGCTATTGCATGATGGACTTCAGTTAGAACTCAAGTGATTGAGTTTGGTGGAGTTGATTGAGGAGTTGATGGAGTTGTGTTCAGTTTGACTTAGTTGAACTAGTTGTATTTAGTCTAACTAACAAATACACTAGTGATGAGTGGTGCGAATTAATTATTAATTAATTCACTAATTATTAACTCATAAATCAACTAAAGAATACATCAGTTAACTCAATGCATGGACAGTTCAATGGAGACAAGTGTTAGAGATGGGTGAAAGGGTGAGACTACTATCAGTTGTGACTATAGCTATGCATGAGATTTGCACAATCATTGATTGAGATTGCCAATGAGGATTGCGCAGTACAAGCCAAGGTAATTCGAACTTGGATCAGATCGATTCTCACAGGGGATTGCGTAGTAGAGGCAGGCAAACAGTGGAGGAGATTTGAACCCACTTGTTCAGATCTGAGCTAGTTTGCGTGTAGCATGTGGAGATAGTACTGAGTACTTGCGAGGAGTATTGTACTATGTATTGTTACATGTTCTCTATCATCATAATATACAGATAGTCAGGGGTTTTTAGCTGTATGATTTCCCCATTACATACTGTGTTGATATGTGTGATTGATGTTTCAATGTGTGCATGCGATTGTTCCTTAATTCCGCAAAATTGATGATCAACGTAGAGGAGGTTATGTATTATGCATGCATTCCGCAAATAGTGTATAATCAGGATAATCTCTGTGAATAAGTGTTATATTATTCAAAATTTCTACATCCTACCCTTGCTTTTCCTGTGTTATTTTTTGAAGCCCCATCGAAAAAAGTTTGAATATTTTTTGTTTTTCATCCATTCTTCAAATTCTTTGTTATCCAATCTTGATTTCCAATTCTTGGCTGTGGAAGCTTTTTCCTTTTTTGCTGTAGCTTCTATTTTTTTTCCCTAATATTGCTTTTCTATACCAATCTTTTCTTTCTTGCTATAGGTCGTTCTGATCCATATTTGGTATTCCATTAGTGCTTATTATTTATGATACTAGGCTCCATGTTTTTGAAAGAATCTTGCCTATACTTGGTTTTTGTTCTTTGAAAATACATTTGTTTCTAGCTAACCAAATCTGCTAGCACAAAATTGAGGGGAGGCATTTCTAGATCCTACTTATTGTGGCCTTGTTTCTCTTTGAATACAGGTAGCTCTTCTCCCAAGTTTTATGAAGTGGTGACAGCTGATTTGGAAAAATTATATTTATTTCCAGCGGACTTGTTATCTGGGTCCAACATTCTCTAGCCACCCTACAATTCATTAAAAGGTGTTGGATTGTTTCTTCCTCCATTTGACACATGACATACCTAGAAGGCCCTTGATTTCCTTTTTTTTTGAATTTTTTTTTTTTTAATTTTCATAGGTTAGGATTTTAGCTTTGAGAAGAGTCCAAATGAAAACTTTGATTTTGGGAAGACATTCTGTTTTCCAGGTTGCCTTCCATAGACTCCATTCTTGTTGATTTTGTTGTTCTTGGAGGAGCTTATACCCTGATTTCACTATGTATTCCTTTCCATTTGGGTCCCATACAAAGTCGTCCTGAT
This sequence comes from Pinus taeda, assembly GCA_000404065.3. Taxonomy (NCBI): domain Eukaryota; kingdom Viridiplantae; phylum Streptophyta; class Pinopsida; order Pinales; family Pinaceae; genus Pinus; species Pinus taeda. The sequence continues at coordinate 23,623 of APFE030022913.1, forward strand.
CCTCTCTATTTATGGGAGTTGCCCCTGATAGGTGAGATTTTAGTTTCTCCCTTTGAATTTTTAATATTTTTAGAATTGTTGCTATTTTCCATCCAAGCCAATTATTATGATCCCACTCAAAGATTAAGTATAAATTGTAACTTTATTTTAATTAGAAAAAAAAAGATAGATTTTATTAATAAAATGGGATCAGGCCCAGACCATTACATCTCGACATACCAAAATTCCATGCAGGTTTGGATTAGAACACACGGGAGAAACCCAAGACTTGACATAGTGACACCACTCGACTTAGAGATTGAATCCATTCCAATTAAAAAATCTTCATAAAACTCCTAAGATCGAGACATATTTACAATACATTACTTTCTTTCTTTTTTAAATATTTGTTTGGGATTTCTCTTTTCCTGGTGAAGTACCTTTCGATATATATATATATATATATATATATATATATATATATATATATATATATTATATATAATATATATATACTTAAAACTTGGCTCCAAGCCTCAATTTCGACTAATTTTGCAAAACACCCTTTTTTAGGAAATACAACTATTAGGGTCTAACATTTGAACCGAAGGAGGGAGGGACACCTCCACCTGGTCTGCCCACGATATTGTCTTCTTGTTGTTGTCTGCTGGAGGGATCAATTGCTCCTTTGCCTTTGTCCAATAATGGGGGTTGTTGCACGATATTGTTGATCTTCTCGGGGACTTTTGAAATGGCTGAAAGTTTATTACTATCTTTGCAATGTCCAAAACAACCTCATTGTTTGATATCTTTATAGGATTTTCAATAGGAACTAAAGGCATCAAGGATGTCTCCTTTTTTGTGTTGAGAAATTTAGGGAAACATATAGATTAGGTTCTTTAGCTTGGTTTCTCCTTTAATTTGACAAGTTATTGTGATTATTATATTTGTTTCTTCATTATTGTTATTATGTTATTTTCATCATCAAGAGAAGCTCCAAAACAAGAAGATCACAAAGACACCAAATCAAACTCTTCCCCTAGTAGATTCAAATCAAATTAAGACAACCATGACCTTAGACCAAGACATAAACTCCCTTCATTCATCAAGTCAGCTACCAATGTAGAGCAACCAAACTTCAACCAAACTTTCACAACAAAATTTCGGTCATCTGGCATCATCTGAAATTTTCGGTCTGCACCCAAGATTCAACATTTTAGTTCTTCAATTCGGTCTATTCACATGTGTAGGAATTTCAGTGTACTTTCCTTAAAGAGTTGTTCTACTTCTTTTGCTTGAATTATTTCTTCTTCCTTCAATCTTCACAATCCTTCTATTTCAGATTGAATCGAATGAGTGATGATGATATTTCAAGGTCAAAGTGATCTTATCTATATATAGTGGTTATTCCTCCTTCATGAGGCCAACTTGATGTCTTGTAGGCAAACTTGATGTAGGAAGGTATTACATGGATGTTTACATAAAAATTAACTTATTCCTTTTACACAATGAGCCTGTGAAGGGTCTAAAGTATTGATTTCGACACAAGGAACAAACCATATAGCACTTACTGGGTGCTTTTGACCTATTTACCATTGACCCAAGCATGAAACTCATGCTTTAATAAGTCAATTTCTTATAATAATAACAATAAATATTTTTCTTTATTTTGGCAAATACAATTATGAAGACTGACACTAGTTACTTTTTTCAACACTCCCTCTTAACTAGGGAGGTCTTCATAATTACATATATAGAGAGGTACATGGAAGATGTCAAAATGATATGTTCTACAAAAAATCATAGCACACACAGTGCTACAGACTAGATACTTGACCAAAGTATCAAATCGGGAGGTACTAAGGTTTGTTCCAAGTTTTAACCACAATAGGTACCATTAAGCTTCCACTTTGTTGTCACTCGTTGCAAAAGAGGGTTCCAGGTTGTTTCTTTTTAACTCTAGCTCACTCGTTACAAAAGAGGGTTCCAAGTTGTTTCTTTTTAACTCTAGCCGAAATCCCTTCGTATTTCCAACTATAGTCGCGTTTCCTCATTTCCCCTTGAAATGTCTTGAAAAACCTTCATAAAACATACCTAAGGCCTTTTGGAAGGTTGAGACCCACGAAAATTTATCGCTATCGGCCCATTTTCCTTTGTAATACATACCCGTTCGTCTCCCTTTTCCTTTTGTAGTTGCGATATTGCGCATCGCAAAGTTTCCCACCTACCGCAATAAATTTCTTCCCCCGCCGATTTTGATATAGAAAACTCTATCGATATCACATATCACAATTTCCCTGCCTATTGTCATGTCTAACTCTCTTCTCCGCCTGTCGATTGTGATATAGAAAACTCTGTTGATATCACATATCACAATTTCCTCGCCTATTGTCATATCTAAGTCTCTTCTGTGCTTGCCTATTGAGATCAGGTCCTCCCCACCAATTGCGATAAGGTCCTCCCCATCGATTGCGATATTGCAATCGGAGATCACACAAAAAAATAACTCCCTCCTCCTCTGAACTCCCTTCCTACTTGCAATTGCGATGGACCTGAAAGGTTATGTATTATGGTTTTGAGAAATTTCAGGTCCGACATATTGGGAAATCACCATAAATTCAGTGTTAAAGCCCCTTTTCTCTTTCTGATGGTGATATACAAGTCTTGGTTCTGGATGAGATAATATATGTGTGTCATGCTTTATTGAAGTTTCGTGTCCCGACAATCGACCAACACTATGAAATATGGTAAAAAGGCCCTCTCATTTATTGTGATTGCGATACTAGCAGGCCTGGATCAATGACCCAGATTGAATTGGCCCGGATAAACGACCCAGGTCAATGAACATTAAAATGTTTATTTCTCTTCTATTCAGTGGGACACGAGGGTATTTTTCGGCGTATGGGTTGGCAGCTGAATTATTAAAGGAAGGCATGGAGTAGTTGGAGAGTGATATGGGCTAATCCCATGGAAACCTCTACAATAAGAAACCCAAGACACCAATGGCCTCAGAAATGGATTTGACTGTTTCGCTGCATGTCTTCAGAGAGTAAATGAAGGTATGGGTACTCAGGAAGATTAATGGCTCAGCATGGGGCTCCACTAAGATACACAGTGAAGGACTGCTAGGATGTTCTCCACTTCTTGTCTATAACAGGCAACTCATAGTGAATCCTCTCTTGCTCTAGAGTACGAGGCATAATGTGGCAAGAACATGGCTAGACCAAAGTAGTGAAGGTGAAAGCGAAAGCGACAAGAATCGACCCAACAACCGGAAATACCCATCATGGCAGAGACACGGCTTGACCAGAGGACATAACAGGAACGGATGAGAACTATCTTCCTCACCATAAGTCAATTTTCCTTCATTTTTCTGTATTTCTTGCATTTTAAAGAAAGGAATCAAATCCCAATTGTAATCATTTTTGGGTAGTAGAGCTATCGTAGGCCGAGATAGCTAGTCAATCAGACAGCTAGCCCTGGATGATATATTTTGTAAATGTTGATTCAAAGCCCCCCTTCTCTGTATAAATAAGGGTGAGAAACACTTAGAAGAGGTTCCAAAAATTTTCACCTGTGTGGTTCTAATTCTTGGGTTCCATTTTGGTTCTAATTGCCTATTCATGAGGGATCACAGTGACGCATGCTGAATGTAATGGAATGGTTATTTGGACCCTTCAAGTATTAATGAAACTCCCTGGTGATTCCAAGCAGATCAATGCGCAATATGTTTTCTCCTCTGTAATCTCATTCCATATATGTTTTTTTGTCTCTAAAATAATGTGATGAAGCCGTCAGTTTCTCCCTTGTTCATGATTGTATATTTGTTACCAAGTAGCAAAAATACATGTGTTAGCTACATATTTACTTAAGTACCTGTAATGTGCACATATTTTCTTAAGATTTTGGATACAAATGTGCCCATGAGTATATGGCTTGAAACCCTAACTAGAGCTCCACTCCAGCCGCTATTTCATATCCTCCCTCTTCCATATTTCTATTGGAACATTGTTTCTTAGGATTTTGTTGATAGCACCATGAATCAAATTCCCTCCTTTCTTTCCTCCTCTTCATGTTACTACAACGCCGATATTAAGACTGCACATTGTTGTGTGTCGACCATCAGAACGAGGCATTTCTCTTTGAGGTTGGCTTGATTTACCCCCTGAGCATTCAGATCCATGTGTTGGCTTGAGTTTACCTTCATGAAGGCTGATTGAACCAAGCCCGCTCTATTATCCTTTTAACTACGTGAAAATTAGAGTGCGACCAGAAGCCCCTGTTGAAAATCTTCCAAGCACTCCTCTATTTAAGATGTCCTAGGCACTGGTCTAGAATCAACTTAGAGGTTGTCTCTAGGAAGCTTTCTATGTTTCTTGAAGCACTCGTGCTACAGGTGCGATTCAAAGTGACAACACACTCTAACACCAATCGAGGATCTAGGTGTGTATCAAAGGTCGAAGCTCCAAGACTAATGCCATCCTCCCTACTTTAGGATCTAGACATCGTTATAGGCCACCTAGATGTCCTCCCAAGCATCTTGTCACCCCAAGATGCTTCAAAACATTCAAACTTATTATGGAGAGATCCTCCACAATCAAAACCCCAATAAGTAATAAAATTTCACTATATATATATATATATATATATATAGATATATATATATATTATATATATATATATATATAGTATAGTATATAGATAGATAGATTAGATAGATAGATAGATAGATAGATAGATAGAGAGAGAGAGAGAGAGAGAGAGAGAGAGAGAGAGAGAGAGAGAGAGATAAGTTAACTCAAATGTTCGAGGTCCTCAATTATACTAATGCTACTTAGATAATCATCATATTACTCAAATACATCTTGTTAGAAGTTTCCTTTCCTTAATTCATCAACATTACCAAATGCAGCCTTAGCACTTTCATTCAAATGATCTAATTCTTGTTTACAACTTCATGAATATAACTCACGATTAACTATGTGTAGTGCTTTAGTTATTCTTTGATCTCATTCTTTCTTCATGGTATTCACTATAATTGTCATAATATTCCCTCCCTCTTAACTGGGGAGATATAACCTTTCTTTATATCCAAGCTCCCTCTCAAGTTATGGAGATAAATAACTTCATAACATCATAGAAACTTCCACCTTTCAAAGCTTCATTCCCTCAAGGACATCATCCTTTCTTATAACAACAAGGTCATCTATTCATCTTTTATGTCATCATCATTCTTATGGCTCCCTTTATCCATCATGCTCATCATTATTATTAAGACATCTTCAATTATGAACATATTCAACATCTTGAAGATTATGTACCCTCAAATCTTCAATAGCAAATAAACACAAATATACAAAAGCATGAAGTCAACTATGTCAAAATCATGTCATTACAATGGAAGCATCAAAACAATCAACCTTTAGAAATAAAAAACCTAAACCAAGTTAGGTTCATAGTCAACAAGGGTTACATCTTTTATATCCTAGACTTCAACAACTTTGCTAGGGTTTTGTCGCAAACCCTAGATTTCATCATTGAGACTTAAGGCCTTAGATTTCAGCAACTAACATTAAGCTTTTGAAGTCAAATACTACTGTTTTTGTTACAAACCCTAGATTTCATCAAACTAAAACATGAATAATAATAAAATTATCATTCTATCATTTAATTTCGAGGGTTTTGTTATTATTTCCTTATATCAATCAATTATTAATATTTTATCGTAAACCTTAGATACAAACATCAAACAATTTTGACAAAAGTAGGGTTTCAATTATGCAGAAGCTCGTCCACCTTGGGTTTCATTCCTAATATTTTACATTTATTATAACAAAGTTTTTGTCATAAACCCTAATTTATTGAACCCTAAAAATCTAGGGTTTCTAGAAATCAACAACAAATCCTAAAAAGGTTAGGGTTTTACCATAACATTAGCAAAACTCCTAAACATAAAGATAATAAGATTTCATCATGAGATTTACGCTTTATCAACAAACCCTATGTAGACTAGGGTTTCATCATTAATATACCCTAAGCATCAAAAGGCTAGGGTTATTGTAGCCAACCCTAAAGGTTAGGGTTTTGCTAAAGTAAACAAAAGATAAAAAAAATATAACAAAGGTTGATTTATTCTAAAAAGTAATAACCTTAAACAATAATATTAATGCTTCAAAATCTTAGTTATGAAAAGAGTTAGTAATACAAAGCAAATTTCAAAATGATTTTACCTTTTAATGAATGAGACCTACTACAAATCTTGTACTAATATACATACTTTGAGTTGCTTACTTTTACAAACCTAGTAGGGTTTTCTTATTGAACGCCTCCCTCTGAAAATATAAAAATTAAATAAAAAGATTAATATAATGTAATGTAAACATTTTTGCTTGGTTAAAAAAAGACCCTATAAAAACAAAATAAAATAAAAATAAAAATGGCCCATGGTATTGACCCATGGTATGGAGAACTCACAATATTAACCCATGGTATTCATATGGAAGGTAGCCTATTTAAAGGGAGAAATTAAACCATCCTATATCCATCTTAAATATTAAGCTATTTTTATATGATTTTTTTTAAATATATAATTATGCCTTTATGCAATCATTTAATTGTTTTATAAAGGTGTACATTCTCTCACCCTCATGTGAACTTGTGACCTCTTGTGAGGAAGCATAGAAAGCACATGTTCTAAACTATTATGCCTAGTCAAAGTGTAAAGTTTATAGTTATAAATATTTGACTAGCACGACCATATAAATTAAAGGTCAATAGGCATCAATTCATGGGAAGCATCAAAATGCTTGCTTCATAATAGATTTCACATAATTAAATTTAAAAAAAAAAAATCATAAAAATTAATTAAATTGTAAAATTATTTTAATTAAAAAAAAGATACAGATAGATTGTATTAATAAAATGGGATCATGCACAAACCATTACATTTATTCTGTGAATTGGACATACCAAAATTCCATGCAGGTTTGGATTAGAACGCTAAGGAGCAACACAAAACCTGACATAATGACATCCCTCTACTTAGAGATTGAATCCATTGCAACTAAAAACTCTTATTATCCAAATGTATTTACAACACATTCCTTTAAAAAAAAACTTTGTCTCGGGTTTCTCTTTTGCTAGAGAAGTACCTTTCGACTTTTTTCTTTTTAACTTGGGTCCAAACCTCGATTTCTTCTAATTCTGCAAAAAAACCCATTTTTGGGAAGTACAACTATTAGGGTCTAACATTATAACTGAAGGAGGGAGGGGCACCTCCACCTAGTATGCCCATGATATCACCCTCTTATTGTTGTCTACTACAGACACATGCCTAGAGGGATCAATTGCTCCTTTGCCTTTGTCTATTAGTGGGGGTCCTTGCACAATATTTTTATTCTTTTGGGGGACTTTTTAAATGGATGAAAAGTTTATTACTATCTTTACAACGTCCAAAACAACCTCACTATTGGATATCTTTACAGGATTTTCAACTGGAACTAAACGCGCCAGGAATGTCTCCTCATTTGTGTTGAGAAATATAGGGCAACATATATATTAGGTTCTTTAGCTCGATTTCTCCTCTACTTTGACAAGTTCTTGTGATTATTATATTTATTTCCTCATTATTTCTATTATGTTCTTTTCATCATCAAGACAAAGGCCAAAACAAGAATATCACAAAGGCACCAAAGATAAGCACTTAGTCGAGGCAAAACCTCTATGAAGGGGAAAACCTGGCCAAACTCTTCCACTAGCAGACTCAAATCAGATTAAGACAACCATGACCTTAGATCAAGACATAAACTCCCTTACATTCATCAAGTCAGCCACCAATGTAGAGAACCCAAACTTCAATCAAACTTTCACAACAAAATTTCCGCCATCTAGCATAATTTGAAATTTTCGGTATGCACCCAAGATTTTGCATCTTCATTCTTCAATTTTGGTCTATTCATACGTGTAGGAATTTTGGTCTACTTTCCTTGAAGACTTGCTCTGCTTCTTTTGCTTGAATTACCTTCTTCCTTTAGCCTTTGCATTCCTTCTGTTGTAGATTGAATCAAGTGAGAGATGATGATATTTCAAGGTCAAAGTGCTCCTCTCTATATATAGTGGTTGTTCCTCCTTCATAAGGTTGAGTAGACAAACGATGATGTCGAATTGATGTGTTGTAGGACGACTTGATGTAGGAAGGTATTACATACTATTTACATAAAAAATAACTTATTCCTTTGGCACAATGAGCCTAAGAAGGGTATAATATCTTGACTTTGACACAAAAAAACAAACCCTAGAGCACTCAATGGGTGATTTTGACCTGTTGACCATTGACCCAAGCATGAAACCCATGCTTTAATAAGTCAATTTCTTATAATAATAATAAAAATATTTTCCTTTCTTTTGGAAATTACAATTATGAAGACTGACACTAGTTAAATTTTTCAACACGCCCTCTTAACTATGGAGGTATTCATAATTACATATATACGATGGTACATGGAAGGTATCAAAATGATATGTTCTACGAAAATTCATAACACACACAGTGCTACATAGTATAACCAAAATATCTAGTTGGGTGGGATTAAGGTGTGTTCCAAGCCTCAACCACTATAGGTGCCATCAGGCTTCCACCCTAACACCAACCCAAGGATCTAGGAGTGTAACCAAGGTCAGAGCTCCAAGGCCAATGCCACCCTCTCTACTTTGGGATCGATACATTATCACAAGTAGGCCAGATTTCCTCCCAAGATGCTTCATCTCTCCTTATCAACTCAAGATGCTTCAGGGTTCTCAATTATATTGATGCTGCTTAGATCATCATCATATTATCCAAATAGATCTTGTCAGAAGTTTCCTTTCCTTATTTCATCAACAACATCAAACACAACTTCAATACTTTCTTTCAAATCATCCAATTCTCATTTACAACTTCACAAATATAAATCACAATTAACTATATGTAGTGCTTTATCTATTCTTTGATCTCATCATTTCTTCAAGGTATTCACTATAACTGTCATAATATGTCCTCCCTTTTAACTGGGGAGATATATTATTTCTTTATATCCATGCTCCCTCTCAACTTAGGGATATCAATAAATTCATAACATCAGAGAAAATTCAACCTTTCAAAGCTTCATTCCCTCAGGAACATGATCCTTTCTTATGGCAACAAGGCCATCTATTCGTCTTTTATGTCATCATCATTCTTATAGCTCCCTTTATCTAACATGTTCATCATTATTATCAAGACATCTTCAATCATGAACATCTTCAACATCTTGAAGATTATGTACATGCAAATCTTCAATAACAAGTAAACACAAATATATACAAGCATGAAGTCAACTATGTCAAAATCATGTCATTACAATGGAAGCATCAAAACAATCAAGCTTTAGACATCAAATACCTAAGCCAAGTTAGGTTCATAGTCAAGAAGGGTTACATCTTTTATGTCATAAACTACAACAACTTTGGTAAGCTTTTGTCACAAATCCTAGATTTTATCATCGAGATTTAAAGCCTTAGATATCAACAACTGACATTAAGCTTTTCAAGTGAAATACTGCTAGGGTTTTGTTACAAACCCTCGATTTCATGAAACTAAAACATGAAACATTTAATTTCTAGGGTTTCATTATTATTTTCTTATATCAATCTTGTATTAAGACTTTATCATAAACCCTAGGTACAATTTGGAAGCTCGTCCACCTAGGGTTTCATTCCTAGGATTTTACATTGACTATAGCAATGTTTTTTTCATAAACCATAATTTATTGAACCCTAAAAATCTAGGGTTTCGAGACATCAACAACAAACCCTAAATGGTTAGAGTTTTACCATAACATTACCAAAAATCCTAAACATCAAGAGAGTAGGATTTCATCATGAGATCTAAACTTTATCAACAAACCATAAGTAGTCTAGGGTTTCATCATTAATATACCCAAAGCATCAAAAGGCTAGGGTTTTGTAGTGAACCCTAAAGGTTAGGATTTTGCTAAAGTAGACAAAAGATAAAAAAATATAACAAAGGTTGATTTAATCTAAATATTAATCACCTTAAACAAGAATCTCAATGATTCAAAACCTTAGATATGAAAAGAATTAGTAATATAAAGCAAATTTTTCAAAATGATTGTACATTTTAATGAATGAGACGTACTACAAACCTTGTACTATTATACATACCTTGATTTGCTTACCTTTACAAACCTAGTAAGGTTTTATTATTGAAAGACTTCCCCTAAAAAATATAAAAATGAATTAAAAAGATTAATATAATGTAATGTAAACATTTTTACTCAGTCACATAAAATAAAAAATAAAAAATAACCAAATAAAAATAACCCTATAAAAATAAAATAATAATTAAAAAAATGGTCCATGGTATTGAGAACCCACGATATGACCTATGGTATTCATGTGGAATGTAGCCTATTTAAGGGAGAAATTAAACCACCCTAAATCCATCTTAAAATATTAAGGTTTTTTTTTTTTTTTTTTTTTTTTTTTTTAATAATAAACTATGTTTGTATGCAATCATTTAACTGTTTTATAAAGGTGTACGTACTCTCACCCTCTGGATTTGAACTTGTGACAACTTATGAGGTGTTGACAGTGCTGGAAATGTGTCAACCAAGGGGTCTCCCCAATGTGAAGTTCCAATTAGACCTCACACCATTTGGAGTAGGAGCCCCATCCAAAATATTGACCCAGTTGCCATGTATTCTTATAGATTTTCCTTGGCTCTAATTGTCAACGAGAGACCGGAACATGTGTTGCCTTCAAAAAGTAAGGGGGGTGTACCTGGTGAGTGTTCAATCATATGTGTGTCAAAGTTCTTTCACTTCAGATGGGAGAAAAAGTGACCCTCTAAGAGAGACGTAGTAGTACCACCCTGGTACAAACACACATGAACAAGAAGGGTATGTACAACATCAAGCATAATAGTCCACAAAGATGTGATGGTCATTGAAACCAATATAACAAGGAAGATTTGTCTAATATCCAGCGAAATAATCCATGAGGATGTGACAAAAATAATAGAAATTACAACACATTCTCAATATGATAAGTACCAAAACAACATAAATAGTTCAACTACTTTAGCATAGATGAAATCAAACATGAATTACAAACATTCAAAAAATAGTCTTACAAATATCCATAATCCATTCATGGAGAACGTGTTGGCCCATAGGGCTTCTCATATTAAGTAAAGTTCTAAGACACATCTATACAATGAAAACCACTAGCTCCAACAATGGAGCACTGGAGACACTCCTTGCTCCTCAAAAGAGCTAGTTTATCTCTCTAATGCCTTGCAGGGGGAGGGGAGGGGCCAAGATGAAAAGTCCTTTGCTCATATAATGAGGGTGTATAATAAGCAAGGGGTGATGCTTCACCCTCCTTGTGACTCTTTGACTACCCTCATGACTGTTTGACTTCCTATGACTTTTCAACTTATATGACTCTTCATATTCCATGTGTGTCCTTTGGACTTCCACTTTAAAATACATTTCAGATAAGTAATTACATAATCCATAATAATAATATGGCATATGATGACTTGTGATAGGACATGACATGACACTGATGAGATGGACTGCATGATGGTGTGACAGTTCCAAGCTGTCCTTCTTGTTGCTTCTTTCTTTGTGTCTTCTTGAACATATGGTACATGTTCTTCTTATTCCTCCTCCTTAGAACTTGAAGATGAGGAGTCTCCCATGTGATCTTGATATGATCTTTTGTTAGAGTTCGATGTTCCTTCGTCTACTCGCCTGTTGATCATATTATCTCTCCAACTCCATATATGTCTTCTAACATGTCCTCCTTCTCCATATCCTTCTTCATAATCTTTCCATAACATGATAGAGTTCTTGTATATGCAATTCACTCATGACAAGATGACATCAGTCTGATAAACCCCTAGTCTAAGATGGTACACATTGATCCACTAACTGAGCTAGAGCTGGATGAAAGGCTAGGAAAGGGGCTTAGGGATCGAATAATTGTGCAGCTGAGGAATTGAGGAGTGAAGCTTGATCCTTGAGACTATGCAGTGTGCAGTTCAGGCAGGACTGAGGAAGAAATCTATGCAATTTGGAAGCTCAATGTGATAGGCTGAGGGGATGGGCACTAGATCATCCTATTGTGTAGTTCTGGAGGAGAGAGGAGCCCAAGTAATTGCACAATTGCACATTTCAAGAGCTCAAGGTAGAGGCTTGAGCCATGAGACCGCGCAGTGCACGGTTCAGGCTAGGATGAGGGAGAAAACTACGCAATTCTAGAAGCTAGTGAGATCAGCTGAGGGGATGGGCACAGGATGAACACACTACGCAATTTCAGGAGGTAGAGGAGGTTGGACCACTGCACAGTTGTGCAGATCAGGAGCTCAAGGGATGAGATTGAGGGCTAGAGATTTTGAAGTGCGCAGTTGAGACCAGGTTGGGAGAAGGAATTGTGCAATACTATAGGTCAAGGTTGGGGTTTAAGCATAGAAACTACGCAGTGGATCAGTCCTGGGAGGCAGGAACTGCACATTAAATAGTGCCAAGAGGCAAGGTCATAGCTAGAGGATTGAAACTGCATAGTGTGCAATTTAGGGAGGCTGGGTGAAGCTAGGTTGCTTGGTTGGGAAGCCTTTCCAAAACTGGATAAGTGTGGGATCGGTGAGACTGACGTGAACAATGATAAGACTTCGAATGTGATCAAACAATTAGAATGCTTGATGACACATCAACATAGATCATCCATGACACATGAACAATGCATTTCCCTCTATGTGACAACTTTACAACAAGTGTGACACTTAAAATATACTTTATGACCACTGTGACGAAACTTGTGCGACAATGCTTAAAATTTTGGGAATGAGTGTGACTAATGTTTACATGGTTATACCAACTCATTCACATAGAGATAATGATCCAGGTGGATATTGGTGGCCGCCTGCCAAGTCCACTTGGACCCCCACCATTGTTTCTTTCAGCTTTTCAGTTTCCGTAATTGTAGCGCAATTTACTATTTTTAGCAGTTTTTCGGGTCCTGAACTCCCGGAGCCGTTTTGAGGTCATAAACGACATTTTTTGGGAAAATTGGGAGCAACATCAATCCATGGACCCATGTTACTCTTCCCAAAGTTGTATTTCTCGAATAGATCGTTCTAACGAGATACTGTGCGCGTCAAACAAAGATCGTATGCCAAAGTTACGACCCCGGGAAGTTGATGTACTAATTTACCCAAACGGGGCCCACAGTTTGGTGTTTCATCTTCTTGGGTTAGGTTTTTGGATGTTTAGAGTTTTCCATTGTTTCTAAACAATAAATAAGCCTTTGAGCCTCATTGTAACACAGTTCAGAGGCATGTAGCCAGCACATCTCTTCTCAGAGATAAGCTACCATTGCCCTAGCTGGTTTAGCAGTTTTTTGGGTCCTGAACTTCCGGAGCCGTTTTGAGGTCCTAAACGGCGTTTTTTGGGAACATTGGGAGCAACCTTGGTCCATGGACCCATATTGCTCTTCCCAAAGTTTTAGTTCTCGAATAGATTGTCCTAACAAGATACTGTGCGCGTCAAGCGGAGATCATATGCCAAAGTTATGACCCCGGGAAGTTGATGTACCAATTTACCCAAACGGGGCCCACAATTTGGTGTTTCATCTTCTAGGGTTAGGTTTTTGGATGTTTAGGGTTTTCCATTGTTCCTCAACAATAAATAGGCCTTCGAGCCTCATTGTAACACAGTTCAGAGGCATGTAGCCGGCACATCTCTTCTCAGAGATAAGCTACCATTGCCCTAGCTGGTTTATTTCCATTTCTGTTTGTAAGCATATTTCAGTATTTTACATTAATGAAATGAAGTATTATTTCCACTGCATCTTTGTGTATATGGTTATATTTGTATTTTGTTGCATTCGTGTTTAAATGTGGATCAGTCGTGTAAGAGCGGTTTGCTTTTTTTTTTTCTCTATTTTTCTTTGCATGTCCCCAACGAGGTCGAGATATAAGGAGTTAGGGCTTGAACTGGTTGAACCTTTGCAAGATCAGCATCACAAATCCCGACGACCTCGCATGGTGGATGAAAAGAAAGATGAGGGGGCAGGAGATCCTATCAAAATCTTGCTCGAAGAAGCCCTCAAGCGACAAAGGAACGTGATGATGGACAACTTTGCCCAGATCCTTTAGCGGCTACCCAGGGGCGACACATAGGCTTCCAATAGCTACTTTGAAAACGCTACATCGTTTAAGGTACAATTTAATTTTGAAATCCCCATATTCGAGGGTCAGATAGATGCAGATTCCGTCAATAAATGGTTAAATCTACTAGAGGGTTATTTTTTTGTTCATGATTTTTCCAGTTAGGAAAATATTATTTTCGCTCTTCTCAAAGTAGACCCCCATGTCAAGGATTGGTGGGAAACCTATTACGAGCATAAGGATGAAAGTACAGGCTCACTATTTTCGGCTGCACTCACTTGGAATTCATTCCGGGATGCCATCAAGGAGTAGTACTACCCTGCCAGAAGCTATGAGGATCAATACATAAAGTGGATCATGCTGTGGCAGGGAAGGGACCAAGACATGCCAGAGTTCACCAATATTTTCCATACCCTTCACACAAAGTTGGGTATCAAGGATTCAGAGCAGCATTTGGTACTCAAATACCACGGTTGCCTGCATAAGTACATCAAGGAAGAAATAGAATTCCTGAACATCTCCTTGCTCGACACTTCATACCGATATGCCGTCAGGGTCGAGCAAAAGTTTAAATAGAACAAGTGAGACTTTGGATATACGAATCTGAAGCAAGGGAAAGGTGCCCCCAAACCGTAGAACAAAGGACAAATCCAAGGCGAGGTGGCCCAAGACAACCCACCAAAGCTACAAGCAAAGAACAATGTCATGAAGCCGAAAAAGGACACGGGAAAGTGGTGTGAGTTCCATAAGAGCTCCACTCACAACACAAGTGAGTATTGAGCCAAGCAATCACTAGTGGCTGAGCTAAATGTTTCAGAATTGGATGCAGGTTCAGACTTTGAGTCAGAACCTGACAAGGTGAATGATAAAGGGAAGCAGATTATCAATGTTGAGCCCAACGCAATCGCTTCCACCATTAAGATCTAGAAGGAGGAACCCGAAGATCCAGAGGAGAAAGAGCGTCTCTTCCACTCCGAGATGTGGGTAAAGGGATCCCCGCTACAATTCATTATCGACAATGAGAGCCAAAAGAACATCATTTCAGCAGAGGTCATGAAGAGGCTAGGCTTACCGACCACAACCGTATACCATCGAGTGGCTTCACCAAGGACGGGATCTTCATGTGAGCCAACAGTGTCAGCTTCCATACAACATCAAGCCCTTCACGGATGAGGTATTGTGTGACATTGCTCCCCTTGAAGTTTGTGATGTATTACTAGGACAACCATACTTGTGGAAGCGACATGTTGTGTATGAATCAAGGCCTCGTGCTCTTATTATTACTTTGGGAACTAAGTTGTATAGGATACCTGAGGTAGCACCACCTACCGCCATCTCTTTGATTACTACAAAAGAATGCAGTAAGTTCATTTCCAAAACCAGGAAATTTGTTTTCCTGATGATACGTCCTCAAGGAAAGAAGAAGACAGTGGCCATGACCTCTAGACAAGACCTCTCTGCACGAAAACTACAGAGGGACAAGGTCGTGGAGGATTACAGGGACATCTTCACCTCCCCCACAGGGGTTCCTCTGCACTGTCAAGTGAAGCACTCCATCGATCTGACCCCAGGTGCACAACTGCCTAATGGAACAATCTATTAGCACTCCGTTTTGGAGAATGATGAAATCAAGAGGCTGATTCAGGAGCTACTGCAGAAAGGTCACATCCATCCAAGTTCATCCCCCTGTGGGAGCCTGATCATGTTGGTTCAGAAGAAGGATGGAACTTGGAGACTCTGTATTGACTATCGGGCCCTGAACAAGATCATTGTCTGTAATAGGTACCTGATCCCAAAGATTGATGACCTCTTGGACAAACTGAAGGGGGAAAAATATTTCAGCAAGATCGATTGGAAGTCAGGATATCACCAGGTACCAATCGAACCCTCTGATGTGTGGAAGACTGCCTTCAAAGCTAAGGAGGGCTTGTTCGAATGGTTGGTGATGCCTTTCAGATTGACGAATGCTCCTGCAACCTTCATGAGGATCATGGATGACATCTTGCCCATATTCACCAACTCATTTGTTGTGGTATACTTGGATGACATCCTGATCTTCAGCTAGAGTTTGGAAGAGCACCTCCACCACATCCGACAGGTTCTCCAAACACTGTGGCAACACAAGTTATGTGCCAATTTGGAGGAATGCACTTTTGGCATGACCCAGGTCCAGTATCTGGGATACATTATTGATGAACACGGGGTGCATGTGGATCCATCCAAGATCCAAGTCATTTGATATTGGCCATCTCCAACCACTCAGACAAAGCTTCGCAGCTTTCTAGGTCTTGCCAACTTCTACCACAGGTTCGTGTTGGGATTTTCTCATATCACTTGGCCCTTGAGTCAAGTCACCAAGGGAGGAGCAAAAGCAAAATTATTTTGGTTTGAATCTCAACAGAGGGCATTCACAGAGTTGAAAGATCACCTCTGCACAATTCCCATGCTTGCATTACCATACTTGCAACAACCATTTGAGGCCGAGACAGATGCCTCTAACTATGCTATTGGGGCAGTCCTTACTCAACACGGGCATCTAGTGGCATATCATAGTGAGACACTTTCAGACACAGTCCGGAAGTATCCCACTTATGACAAAGATATGTATTCCATTATGCAGGCCTGCCAACAATGGAAGCATTACATTTTGGGGAAGGAAATGGTCATCCACACAGACCACCGACCCTTGCAGTTCATACAGACCCAAGGGGAATTGCAGAATGATCGCCATCAGAAGTGGTCCACATACCTGCAACAGTTCCATTTGAATATCAAGTATAAGAAGGGTAGCACCAATAATGTTGCAGATTGCCTCAATCTACCACCGATCATGGCGTTAACCACTGTGATCAACTCTTGCAGGCACGAGACTTCTGATTGGTAACTTCTCTACAAAAGCGACCCATAAATTGGCCACACATACCAAACACTCTTGGAGGGTCAACATGTTCCAAATTTTCACCTCTAGGATGCCCTGTTATGCCACCTGGGTCACCTTTGTGTTCCTTCAAGCGAGCGTGCCAAGATGATTTGGGAAGCACACCACAGTCGGGTTGTTGGACATTTCAGGGTCGAGAAAATAGTGGCAGTACTGCAGAAGTATTTTTATTGGTCGAATCTTCGACACGATGTCAGGAAGTACATCAGATCATGCACTGCTTGCGCCATTGCCAAACCGACCATCAAGAAGCAAGGCCTCTATACCCCACTGCCTATCCCTAGTCAACCTTGGGAATCCATCTCCATGGATTACATGTCAGGTCTTCCTTCCACTAAGCATGGAAACAACTATTTTTTGTGTGGTCATTGACAGGTTCTCAAAGATGGCCCTTATGGTCGCCTACAAGAAGAATATCACAACAGAAGCCACTGCTAAACTCTTCTTTGAACGAGTGTGGGTACACTTTGGGATCCCACAGTCTATCATCTTAGATCGGGACAACAGGTTCCTCAATATATTTTATTCCAGTCTCTGGTATGCTCAACACCAAACTCACTAAGTCCACAACCTTCCATCCTCAAATTGATGGCTAGACAGAGGTTGTCAACAGGATGATCATACACATTCTGCGCATGTACAACTCAAAGCATCCATGCACATGGGATGAGTGTCTCCCCTATGTTCAACACAGCTACAACTGGGCTCTCCATAGCTCGACTGGCCACAACCCTTTTCAGGTGGGCTTGGGATTCCAGCCACTATGTCCCATTGATGTGGCCATGCCAGTTGCAGCTATTCACGCAGATTCAACCAATGTTTAGTCCGAACTAGATAAGGAAAAAAACTTCATTGAGCACATCCAACATATTCGCCAGTAGGTCCATGACATTCTGGAGAAATCAAATGCCAAGTACAAGTAGCGACATGATCAACATCGGGTGCCACACAAGTTTCAGGTGGGTGACAAAGTCTGGTCGCATTTGCAAAAGGAACGCCTTATTGGAGCCCATCGTAAACTAAAACCACTCTGATATGGTCCTTACACCATTACCAAGGCTGTGGGAGATAATGCATTTGAGCTCAACATTCCCCCATTCCTTGGCCTACACCCAGTGTTCAATGTGGACCACCTTCAACCATACTTTCCACCATTACTAGACACATCCGACATTGCAAAACAACTCACGCACACCCACATAGTTAAATCCAGATTGCACGGAATAAGCTACAACTGATCAGATCATGGACACACAGATCAAGCACACTCGCCAGCAGAATATCCAATTGTATCGAGTTGTCAAAGCAGGTCAACTCCTTCACCAGGGAAAGTGGCTCACTAGGGACCAAGTTCAGCAGAAGTTTCCTTATCTCATGGAGGAACTCAATGCAATGGGGACCATTGCTTCCTAAGGGGGGGAGGAATGATCCAAGTTGATATTGGTGGCCACCTACCAAGTCCACTTGGACCTCCACCATTGTTTCTTTCAGCTTTTCAGTTTCCTTAATTGTAGCACAATTTACTATTTTTAGCAAATTTTCAGGTCCTGAACTTCTGGAGCCGTTTTGAAGTCCTAAACGACGTTTTTTTGGGAACATTAGGAGCAACATGGATTCATGGACCAATTTTGCTCTTCCCAAATTTGTAGTTCTCGGATAGATATTTCTAACGAGATACTGTGCACATCAAACGGAGATCATATGCCAAAGTTACGACCCCCGGGAAGTTGATGTACCAATTTACCCAAACGGGGCCCACAGTTTGGCGTTTCATCTTCTAGGGTTATGTTTTTGCATGTTTAGGGTTTTCCATTGTTTCCCATCAATAAATATGCCTTCAAGCCTCATTGTAACACAGTTCAGAGGCATGTAGCTGCCACATCTCTTCTCAAAGATAAGCTACCATCGCCCTAGCTAGTTTATTTCCATTTTTGTTTGTAAGCATATTTCAGTATTTTACATTAATGAAATGAAGTATTATTTCCGCTGCATCTTTGTGAATATGGTTATCTCTGTATTTTGTTTTATTCCTGTTTAAATCCGGATCAGATAACCCCTTGAAACCACCTGAACATGCATTCATACATCATGTGATAGCTAACATGCGAAAATACGACAATTGCTAAAGTGCGAACGACTCTTGCAATATATGAATGACATTGAAAGTAAGACATGCCAGAGCAAAGATAACATGAAAACAACACTAGTTAGAGTGAAATCAAGTGAAAGAGACAACCAAAAACATGAATGTGACACTCGCAAAAATAAAGGTGCGCGAGAGTGATAATTTTCAAAACTCACTAAAATAAAAGTACAAACGTAGCTATAATGTGAAAAACTGTCATTGTTAGTGCACACTGAGCATCTAAATGGATTGGTCATCGCACAAGCACAGTCTTGATTGAACTTGATTTTCCAAGCTTCCGTAAAAGAATGCGCTCATGAACTTGTTGCGGACTCAACATGTGTGAGCAAGATAATTTGACACTTCTGATCCAAGAAGGGAGATTAAAAGTATCACCTGACCAAGAAGTGACTACGGAACAACCAATCGAAAGATCCACAATAGGCTCCAAAATTTGAGTGTATGCAAAATTTTGGAGGGTGTTTGTTGCAACGGAAACACTTGGCAACACACTGGTAGAACTCCAACTTCTCTGCCTTGGTCAATTCTTTCATGTGGGGTCTAGTTCTTCAGGAAGTATTGTTTCATCGTTGATATTACCATGGCTTCCCCACTTACCCCGTGCATAAACATAGTCCCCTTCATTCCTTTACTTGGTTAAACACAAACATAAGATCAATGATCACACAAGTTTCGAATCAGGATATGGTAATGAAGTTTGAGAGGTTTAGATTTTTCAGAGTATATTTTTTCATCTCTAGTTTTGCTTCGTTGCCAGCAAGCCTGGATAGTACCCTGGTGGAGTCACTGTAGGAACATAAACATTGCTCCGCTTCTGGTGAGCCTCGATAGTACCCCCGTGAAGTTGCTTGTTTCACCTCTCTGCGCAAGAAGCCTTTCTCTTCTTTCTCCTTTATTTATTTAAAGAGGAATGTACATTGACACTTATTTATTTTTGGGCGGAAGAGGGATCCCGACTTATTGAGAGCAAGAGAGGTTGTCCTTTCATAGAAGTATATATAAGACCTATGATATTGGTTTTCTCATTTATATTTTCCCCTTGTCCTTCTCTACTTGATTGGATCAACTTGAAAACATCGAAACATAAAGCTCGAGTGCAGGCATGAGGTTTCCAAAATAGACATGGAGGTCTTGGTTCAACACAAGGCTTTCTTAACACAAGGATCATATTTTCCATTGGAACATCATCGACCAAAATATGTAACCCAGACAAGGAAGGACAAAGAGTTAGCTAAATGCTGTAGTGTTACAAAGTCCTTTTTTATTTTTCCACGTTCCCTTTGAGCCAACAGAGCATCTTCAGGCACTGTCTCACAAAATAAAAGGAAATAAAACACACAAGAAGGAAACAAAACTAGAAGACAAGATAGAAAATGTCTAAAGCAAACATGATGTGAACCAGACCCAGAAAATGCAAGACATACTATAGGAAACGAATGTAGGATGGATGTGCAGGTAAAATATGATTTAACTAGACCTAGTCCTAACCTAACCACCTATAAGGTATGGGTCACGTATAATGGAATTTCCAATGTAGCCACGGTAATCATTCCTGACCTATAATCACAAAGATACAATCAATTAAAATATATATAAAGTAATGTGCAATAGAAAAGATAAAAAAATGAATAACTTGCACAAAAAATTGAAGGTCCTGCCTATGGGAAGAAAGATGTGTCACAACCACTACTTTCATCCAATTCACATTCTTACCTCTCTGACGGAAAGCATAATCAGAAAAACCTTAGAAGCCTCTTATGGATGTGTCTCCATCTGCACCGAACTTATTAGAAAGTTTGAGGAAATATTGCAACTTGTTATTTGCAACGAATCTTGCCAAGTAAAACTATTCCAACCATTCATCTATTGGATCATACAGTTCATGACAATCCTCTTCAAAATCCCAAGATATTTGAAAAGATGAATTTTCAATTGAGGCACGGGACTATGATGAGAATATTGTGAGGGAAAATGGATTTGATCCTATTCAACAGTCATGTCAAGACAATGAGGACCTAACATAACCAACAACGAATGTTGAAGTGCCTCAACCACTCTACAAAAATATGAATAGTGAGATGTTGAACAATGAAGATCGAAGGATGTAAAACAACTCTCATTGGATGTGCTAATGGGAAATCATAAGCTGAATGAAAATCATCAGAGACAAAATAATGATCAGATGGGTTGATTAAAGCATCATATTCCTAGTTTGTAATTAATAAATATAAATCAATTTGGATAGCTCTGCGAATGCTCTGAACAATCGAACCAAGTTCCTCACAAGCCAAATGTGACAAACCATTTTCCTGTGATTGGGGAAAACTGTACAAGCATTGTAATCATCAAAAGAATTTAAAAGGGATGTCAGCACAACAAATACATGAGACCAGTTAGGGCATGGTGAACAGAGAAGAACTTGATTCATGTGATAACTCATGCAGTCATTATCACTCAAAAGGATTTCAGGTGTGATGTTGGGAAATATTTGCAATATAGCATTCACAAGAAGAACTAAGAGTTGACTATTAAGGAATGAATTCGATAAGCATGATTCTTTCGGTCAAAGTTAGTCCTTGGAATGATCAACTTATAAATTCCATGTCTCTATGAGATACACACATTCCAAACCTGAGTTTGATGCGAGAGATTTGCATGAACATGAAGGAAATAAAATAGATTCTTGAATCCGGTCAAAAGTAAAATCTTGAAAATTTGAAAGATCTTACCCAAAATACCAAAAAAATTTCAAAAAGAAATTTTCATCAAGTGAAATCATGCAAAGAGAAGGATTCTGCAGGAAAAACGAGATATGAATTAGTTCAGGGGGCTTACTAGAGTCACGAGATCCTGACATAACCATCAATGAAAGTTGAAGTGCCTCGACTCCCTGGCAGGTCCCGAAACTTTCCAGGATTGTAAAATCACATTTTAAGTATTGAACTAGATCATGCATGGTTTGAGGATAGATGCTACCATTGGTTTCAATAATGCCATTCCTCACCAGATGGAAGCCATCTCTGTCACTAATTTCACCAGATTTTTCAACTTCAACAACCAAATTACTCAAGTTGAAAGATTCTTTTGATCACAAATTCGAAGAGGAATGAATTGGGGAAATTGCATGAGAAATTTGATTTGAAGAGTTGTCTTCATGCAAGAGAAGAGATGACGAGGGATGTAAAGAGTACTCAATGATTTGATTGTTTTCATTTGCATCATGGATAATCTCACTGCCTTATGTCCATTTAGAAGATAACTCATTGGATGAAGAACTTAAAGAGCATGGAGTATCTCCATCGCAAGTAGATGCATCACAGATGGTAGAGCACAAGTGATAGTGAGATGAAGAGGAAGTTTCTATAAGCACATCTTCTTTGACCGAATCAGATTCTAGATCTAAATTAAAATCTTCCAGAGAAACCAAAAGATCTACTAATAAACATGGGCATTCGTGATTGCATACATCAATAAAGTCATCATCATTGGAATGATTGTTGCCCAAGGCTACGGATTGATTGAAAGAATTGGTCACATTTGGTTCACTACCGAGATTAATAGATTGAAAATCATCCAAGTATGGAAGTGTTGGGATATGGTCCCTAGGGTTAGTTTTGGGGTTAATTTAACCTATTTTTGTAAAAGTTTTTGTAAAACGAATGTAAAGTCCCCGCAATATGTGGATGTAGAGCACGCAGATAGATAGGAGTCAAAAGGGTCTTAGCCCTTGTTTTTGGTCAGTTTTAAGATTCTCCCATGGTCCGCAGACCATGGTATTAAAACTATAAATAGTTGAGTCATAGCGAGTCTTAGAGATAACTTTTGATGGAGAATTGGGTACACTGAAAGGTTTTTGTTGTCTTGGGCAAGTACTAAGGCAGGAAGGCTCTGCTTCCTATACTTAGGTGAAGAAGGGAAGGCTCCTACAACTAAGTGTGCAGGAGTCCTGGGTAGAGAAGCTAAGTGCATGGACCCCTACAGCTGAGTGCAAAGGGTAGAAGAGTCTGTAATTTGAACATTAAAGATCAATAAATAAAACTTTTGAAGAATTATTGTGTATTTCTGTTGAATTTGTTTATGTTATATTCTGTTGCTTAATGATACGCTTTTATGAAATAATGAATGAATGTTGCACAAAGTCACTAAATCTATCTTATTAATGCATGATTTAAGTAGTTATACTTTTCCATGAAGATAATAGTTAATTCCACTATGTTTTCTGACGAATTGGATAGATCTGCGCGAACTTAGATCTAGGGTTGTTTATTGATGCACAAAATTAGTTAAATCGTCTAGTTAACGTTCGCAAATACTGATCATGGAACTTCACGAAGGTTTGGAAGCCATTTTGACTTAGATACACTGACATGCCCTTGGAAGATATTGATCTACACAAAGGTAGATATGAAGCTATCCAGACTTAGAAACCACTTATCACATATCCCTGGGTGCATAAACTTGTAACTAGCATCCCCCTATACTACTTCGGGTGAGACCGCAGCCGATGCTACCTAGGTTGTTGCTAAGAGAGCCAACATTTGAGGGTTTTATTGGTTGGCACGAACAACTCTGAACCTATTTCAGGCACCCTTAAGCCAACAAATGGTTCTATTGTCGAGATCAGGATCTATCTAAGAGATGTGTGGTAAATAGTTTTAGACAAAGAAATAACTTAATAAGTGGATTGATAGAAATCGCACGTGTTCGCGGCTCAGGAGAACAAGAGCCCTAAATTATCCAAGGAATAATGGTTACAGAGATTCTTGTACACGGACAAGACCGACGCGTTCTTTTGTTTCTTCCCTAAAGAACTATACGAGTGGTTGTCCAAGTTAGCTGATAGTCAAGGGACATGGAGGCTTGGTGCTCCTATAGTGTGGACTCCTGAACTAGTGCGATGTTTGGAGGCATGAGGAAGCAATATCGCACGGGTGGTGGATTACTGGGTTGACCTCCCCTTGGGAAGCTTTGTGACTTATTTCGCGATTGATAGGAATATCAGTTATAGCGAAGCGGAGCGAAGGATATTTAAAGAACTGCGAGGTAAGTACTTGAACTCACAGAAGACTTGGATTAAAATGTTTTTATATGAAAAGAGGGTTATGCAGTTACCTTAATGTTTGGGTCTACACGAAGTGGGAGACTCTTTAGAAGAAATGGAGGATCTAGCCTAGAATATAGTCCACTCACTAAATCCCCTTCAAGTGACGATGAAGGGGCGGTGCTGACTACGTCGTGAAGCATCTTTAAATTAATAATTTAGGGTATTCCAAGGATATCTCATCCATCCACTCCACCTCCACATCCACATCCACCTCATACACTTATGTCTTCACCTCCTCCACCTCCACTTCCCCCATCCAACATGGCGAACGTGATGAAGATGCTGATTTTTAAAGGAATAGGCGATGAAGATCCATAACAATTTTGGTTTGTTGCAGGAGCTGTGTAGAAAACACAACAGGTTGCAGATGACAATATTAAGAAAGCACATTTGGTCACTGCTTTGCAAGATCGTGCATTAACTTGGTATATAAAGTATTGCACCGATAACCCCAACGCGTCGTTGGTAGATACCCAACTAGCTTTAAACAAGGAATTCAGTAGGCCTAAGTCAGAGGTGCAATCATTAATTGAATTTAAGGAGATCCGAATGAGAGTCGATGGGACGCCTTGGGACTTTTGTCAGAGGTTGAAGTGCTAGATCAGGCAGACTAATATGCAAATCTCAGATACCCATCATCGTGACTGGTTTATAGCTTCGCTTTTGTCACATTTAAGAATACCTATGTCACAACACAATATAGCAACACAAGTAGAAGATTTGGAGATCGCGATCATGTTGTATGCATCACCTATTCTGAATAAGAACCTTGGGGTGCAACAAATTCATTTGCAACTGGAGAGCATGCACTTGGAGTTGTAGAGCTTGAAAAAGGGAAGGGAAGCTCCGTCGGAGGTGAGCGTTGAGGTTTGGTGTCTAAAATGTAAAATCCATGGACATGATAAGGATCATTGCCCGGTCTCTAGGAAATATATCATAGGGGGGGACCCATTCCCTTGAAACCAGAGAGCAATGTCGGAATGAACATGAGAGTTGCGCCGTGGTGAGTTATTTGTCAAGTTACATGATAACATGCTACAGATATTTGCCACCCATTGCAGAAGTTTATACAAACCCCTGAACAATTATTTTGCAATTTCTGTAAGTTAGTAGGGCACGATGAACACCATTGTAGAAGTTATGAGTTGATGATGGACAAGACCCCTACCTACAAAATGCAAGCAGAAAGCCGACCTTAGGATCAAAGCACGGGCGCAGCGTGTGGAGGATTCCAAGGTCGAGGAAGAGGAAGAGGCGTTGGACCATGGTGAGGACATGGGCACGTAATTTTCTATAACTGTGGTGAAGCGAGGCACTTTATGTTCGATTATCTAAATCCCACGCATCCCTCATGTTAGTATTGTTGACAGATTGATTATGTCATAGAGGAATGTCTGTTCCTTATGGCAAAGATGCGAGAAAAGAAGGCACAACCCCAATAAGCTACACAAAACATTAAGATGATGAGGGTTGAGACCTGTGAAGAGGATCATAACATAAATATAGTATTGAGAAGTGGTATGGAAAATGGCATGAATAAAGGTAAGCAACCTTAGGAGGAGGGATGGGTATGCAAGGCTGCTGAGAAGGAAGTCAACTTTGATCTGAATCATGCTAAAGAAACGTTCTTGGAAGCAAAGAAGAACATCGCTGAGGTCTCCACCTCAAGAAGTCAGGAGAAAATGATTGAGACTAATGAGACTCAAGAAGTAGACCCTTCAATACTAGCTACCTTTATGAAGACTTGTTTGAAGCTTCTACGTGATCAAAAAGTAGTCGAAGGGTTGCAAATCTTAATAGACAAGTGTGCCAATAAGGATAATACTCCTACGGAGCAACATATAGTTAGAAAAATTGGTAAGCATAAGGGACAAACGGGGTGCGAGATGAGGTTAACTTCGCAAATCTATGAATATGAAATGGACCAAGTAATCTTGGATCTAGGGTTTGATGCGAAAGTCTTGCCTAAGAAAACATGGGAGAGGATGGGGAGACCTGCACTGCAGTGGTCTCCTATTCAGTTGCACATGGAAAACCAACAGAAGATTATTCCAAAGGGGTGTTTATATGGTGTCACAATGGACATTGAGGGTGCGAGTGCGTTGGCTAACTTTGAAGTCATTGAAATAGTGGATGACAGTAACCCATACCTCAGGCTACTAGGAATCGACTGGGCTATTGATATGAATGGAGTAATTAACTTGAAGAAGAGAAATATGTCCTTTGAGAAGAAGTCGCTCAGGGTAATAGTACCATTAGACCTTGCAGAAGGAATGCGTTACACTGAACCTGTGCGCGACTATGTAGAAAGTGATGATGATCTCGATTAGATATATGAGATAACAACGTGATGAAGATTGGATCACTCCTACAACAGATGGATGAATCGTGTGGGACAAGGATAGCTCCTGTGCCTTAGATTCAGATGAAGAGCTTGAGAATTGGCGCAATAGGCTACATGAAGTATCTACGCTCCGTTGCAATATGATGATCGAGTCGTTAAGGTGTGTTTTGACTGAGGTAAGAAAGCTTCTGCATTATGATGGATTAACTGATGTGGAATTGTTTTTAGATGAATTTCAAAAGGAAGTACTAGAAGATCATTGATTCTAGGCACTAGAATTGGTACTGCGCACTACGCTTGCCCGTTTGTGGGGTACGCACAAGGAGAGCTTTGCTGGATGGAGATAATACTGCAAAATGATGAAGTTAAGGTTTGGTTACGCTAACACCAGGATGACAAAAAAATATAGTGGAAAGGATGATCCACGCGATCATTTAGCACGATGGACTAAGGCCTAGGGAACATAACCACAACCATAATGGGTGCATATATTCTGTCATACATTAGATACCATCCCAATGAACTGGTATTTGGAGACAGAGCTTCGCCATGGAATGACTGAATGGAACATTTTAAGAGAAATTTTTCTACTAATGTTCAGCTTTGAGGATGTGTTTGAGAGCAAGAAATTAAAGTAGCTATATTCAGAACTCCGAAGGAACCAGTAGAATGGACTTAGCCAGATTGGAGTACATAACTACATCAAGTGTTGGAATGCTATAATGTGACTGTTGAAGAAGAGGATGACCTGTGGAATATTACCATTCCTGAAACTGAAGGACAACACGAAGTCGAAGGACCAAAGGTGGTGAACACAGATATATCAGAGCCTCTGAGATCTTACCAGGTAAATATTGGGTCTAAAGAAGAACCCAAGTTCACGAAGATAGGGGATTATTGGGATGAAGATACCGTTGATAAGGTCACCGAGCTGTTGCGCGAGTACCAGGATTTGTTCCCAACAAAGTTGTCAGATTTGAAAGGGATTGCTAGAGATTTAGGCATTATGAAGATTACATTAAAATGAACACGAAGCCTATTAAACAACAACCTTATCGATTGAATCCAAAGTATAAGGAGAAGGTGTGCCTATAACTTGATAAGATGCTGGAAGCTGGAATTATTGAGCCTATCGAAGAATCCAATTGGGTAAGCCTAATGGTAGTCCAAGAAAAGAAACAGAAGGGTGAAATCTGCATAAGCGTAGATCTACGGAAGCTAAATGACGCTTGTGTACATGATCCATTTCCAAAACCGTTATCATCAAATAAAGATCATGCCAGAGGATCAAAGAAAAACAACCTTCGCAATGGAATGGGGTTGCTTCCAATATATAGTTATGCCATTTAGATTGAAGAACGCACCTGCAATCTTTTCTCGGGTAGTGATCACGACGTTCAAGGAATTTATTCATAAGTTACTGGAAGTATATTTTGATGAATGGACCATGTTTGGGTTAGTAAAGCGCAATGTTGTGAGTCTGTGCTTCATGTTGGATATATATTGAAGATATAAGATCAGATTGAACTTGAAGAAATGTATATTTTGTGTGCCTTTTGGGATTTTGCTCAGTCACGTTTTCTGTAAGTAAGGATTTATAGTGGACCCTATGAAGATCACCGTTATTGTGAATTTGGAACCCCCCAAGAATGTGAAACAACTGCACACAAACTTGGGACACACTAAGTACTACAGAAAGTTTATCAAGGTGTATGCCTAGATAACCACGCCGATGGAAAAGTTGCTAAAGAAGGATGCGATGTTTTGCTGGGAAGAAGATTGTCAACACAATTTGGATGTCTTGAAGGAGAAAATGGTGACAACGCCTATTTTGGTGTTTCCCGACTGAAAAGAAAGAGTTTCATGTGTATGTTGATGCCTCCTTTATTGTGTTAGGAGTAGTATTAACCCATGCAGGAGAGGTGAGATTTATCATGCAATAGATTTTGCGAGTCAAAATCTATCCAAAGATGAGAAGAATTACTCCACCACAGAGCGTGAGGGATTGGCAATGGTCTACGTGCTGTATAAATTCAGGCATTATTTGTTGGGCAGACACTTTAAGATGTACACAGATCACTTCGTGTTGAAGTACCTTGTCAATAAGCCCGTGTTGGGGGGGAAGATCTGCCGATGGTTGCTATTGTTCCAAGAGTATGAATTTGAGCTAATCATGAAGCCTAGAAGGTTAAATGCAGGCCCAAACCATCTATCAAGGATCGAAACAGACGAAGAACCCAATAGCTTGGAGGAAGGACTGCCAGATGCATAGCTCTTTGAGGTGCACATCGTGGATGACCATTTTTCTAACATTATTCAATTTTTAATGATAGGAACAGCTTTAGAAGGCTATACCACTCAACAAAAGAAGGAGTTAGTAGTTCATGCCACATATTTTTCAGTAATTATGGGTCATTCGTATAAGATGGGGTCAGATGAGATATTGCGAAGGTATGTTCCAGAGTTTGAACACACAAGTATCCTCGCTAAAGCCCATGGGGGAGTGGAAGGAGGTCACTATGCAGGAAAATCGATTGCCCAGAAGATTTTACACATTGGGTTATGGTGGCTAATGTTAGACAAGGATTTTAAGGCATATTGTAAGGCATGCAATGTCTGTGAAAGGACAGAGCAACCTTCGCGAAGGGATGAATTTCCTTTAAATCCCCAAGTTTCATTGCACGTATTTGAGAAACGGGCCATTGATTTTATAGGTCCCATACAACCACCGAGAAATAAGACAGGCGCATGATATATTATTAATGAGACGGAGTATTTAACCAAATGGGCAGAAGCAAAATTAGTGAGAGACTGTATCGCTGCCACTACTGCGAAATTTCTCTTTGATTTTGTCTTAACATGGTTTAGATGTCCTAAGATTCTAATGAGTGATAGGGGTATGCATTTTTTGAATGAAACGATTAGTGCGATGATGGAATAATTTCAGGTATATCATCAGAAGAGTATGCCCTATCACCCACAAGAAAATGACACATTGGAATCTTTTAATAAGATTTTGGAGCATGCATTAACCAAGGTATGCAACATATAGAGGAATGATTAGGACATGCACGTACCTGCTATGTTATGGGCTTATAGGATGACCTGCAAGAGGTTAATAGGACATGCACCATTCAGGCTGGTCTATGGAATTGAAGCAGTCATGTCGATGGAGTATATTGTGCCTAGTTCAAGGATTGCAATCTTAAATGAGATGGGAGACCGCGAGATCTTGGAAGAATGGCTCGTGCACTTGATAGAGTTGGAAGAAGACCACTTTCTTACAATATTTCATGAGCAAGTACAAAAGGAGCGCGAGAAAGCATGGAATGATATGCATATCAAGCTACACACATTTAAGGTGGATGAATTAGTGTTGTTATATGATAGCAAGTTTACAAAATATCAGGGAAAGTTTCACCGATGGCGGTGTAGTTTAGCTTGCGAAGCTGAATGGGGAACCATTCCCTGGCCGAGTGAATGGAAGTAGGCTGAAGCTGTACACAAGGGATCCTGCCCCTGTATAATGACTATATGGCAGTAGGAGAGTCTTTGTAATCCAAGCGTCTGAAAGGGATCGCGAGACTATAAACTACACTGCTCGACAAGGTGAAGAACATGGTAGAAAGGCTACGCGGTGAATGACAGGGGCGCGTCAGATGAAGCTGCGCTGATAAGCTACACCATGGAGGATGGTGCCATGCAGAAGAGTCAAAAAGTATCTATTGAGGTTACCATTCATGAGTTGATGGCTGAAAATCAGTTAAGAGGAGTAGGTAGGCGCTATTTATGGAAAAAATCTTTAAAGATCTACTGCCAAAGGGGAATTTATTATCAGATTTTGGGGGGGACAGTCGGATTTGAATTCAAAATCCCCTATAAATTACACGTCTTGGTCCAATGAAGAACACTTTGCAGTCTGAGATTTGCTTGCACGTTTTTCCGTCTGAAGCGTATGAATCGTTTGTTCTGGGAAGAGTTCGTGACGCACCCCTCGCTTGAAAACTACACTACAACAACCCGAGAACGATTCATTGATAAAATGACCTTTACAAACGCCATTGAAACCCTAAGTTCATAAGTTGTTGTGTTTAACGCACCAGGCCCTGAGAGTTCAAGCATGGAAGCTACAACCCCTATACCTACTGCACTAAGGCCGAAGCAATCCGCTGTGAAAGAGAAGCAACCAACCATAAAAGAAAAGAAATCCGCCATGAAAGAGAAGCAACCAGCTGTTAAGGAGAAGCAAAAGAAACCAATGTCGTGAGATCGTCACAAAGGAA
The DNA here is from genome assembly GCA_000404065.3 of Pinus taeda. NCBI lineage: Eukaryota > Viridiplantae > Streptophyta > Pinopsida > Pinales > Pinaceae > Pinus > Pinus taeda. Next base: position 54,629 of record APFE030022913.1, read on the forward strand.
GAATTCAGAGGTGAGAAAAAAGGAGAAGAAAGACAAAAAGCTGGAGCAAGTGGTCAAATTAAAAGAGGAGGAGTACCAAGGTGTAGAGGAAGTGGATGCTGAAGAGGTCGAGCCTATCTCTCGACTTCTCGAGTATATACCTCCATGAAAGGTAAAGGTCCAAGTTCCTAAGGATCTGGATTTAGGGAAATTTTCGGTCTCCACACCCCTATTGCCTGAACAGGTTGAATTTGAAGGTCCTACATTAGCGCACATTCCTGTATTGAAGATGGAAGATTTGGACCTCACAGACCATGAGAGGTTCCCACATTTGGTGAGCAACAAGTACATGAATAAAATCTATTATGAGGAGACAAGGGTTATGCACTTAGAACCCATGAATTTTGTTAGAGGCATTGAGCAAGCCAGGTTGTTAAACATGTTGTGCATAACTCATTATCATCGCTTAACTATTAACATGATCGGTGTGCACCAACTATTGGTGCTGGTGCATGGTGGGTGTCTGTGGCTTGGGCAACCCATTCCAATAATAAACATGTTGATCCATAGGATAACAAAGTTGCCTTACAAAGGAGCAGACCCTGCCAAGGAGTTTGTAGGGAATACTGGAGAAAAGGAACTAGTTGAAAAATGAAGAAAGAGTATGGTCTTGTGAAAAAGTTGTGCAGATACTATATCCTTTCAATTCAAGACCAGGAAGTGTAGTTCGCTACCCAGATTCTTGCGGGTAAAACTATGAGGAAATGTTGCGGGGACAAAGTTCCGACGCCGGTAGTGTCACTCGTAGCACAGTGCACGAAAGGTGTCCAATACAATTGGGCAAAGTATCTATGCTAGTAGTTCCTCGCGAACTGCCGAGAATATCAGGAGGAGGGAAATCCATTCATTATGCATGGCTTTTTCTATCTATTATTTTAGTCGCTTGAAGATTGTCAGAGGAGAGTTAGTTTCCTCCACATAAGGACGATTTACCTGAGGCAGTGCGGTTCACCTCATTGTGGTCAACAAAGGATCAAGGAAGGATCAAGGAATCAAATATCTTCTGGATTTTGGTAGCCATGGACCTCCATATTGTGATTAGTCAGAGGCCAAGGGCTTCCCCAACCTTGTTCGCACAATTGTCAGCATACGCAGAGTTCAAGGATGACTTTCACAATGTGTCCATCAAAGCGCGAAAGGACCCAAAACAAACATGGCACCTGTTTCCCTATGTAGTATCTGAGACGGACATTCAGGAAGTTATGGGTATTGGCCAGCTAAGTGGTGCGAACCCACGTGGGGTGATGTAGGCACTAGAGAAGGAACTGAGAGCTCTGTTGGGTAGAAGTGAAGGGATGCAACTTATAAGGTTGCACACACCTTGGCTAAGGAGAAGAAGATGGAAGTTGCAGAGAAGGAACGAATGGAGAAAGAGTGTGTTGTTAAAGAGAATATAGAGAAGGAACAACATGATACAGAGGAGGTTGGAAAGTTTTCTTCACATCATACTGATGAGCAAGGGCTGTCAGAGCAGGGAGGAGGCAGTGGTGAGGAGCAGAGCACTCCTTTCATCCTGAAGAGACATGGGCAAGAGGAGATGGGTGGACAATGAAAAAAGCATAAGTTTGATAAGTAGACACATATTGATCCCATGGTGCTGACAGAAGGTGATATCAATGAGATCAGAGACAAAGTGCGGGACACGACAATTGAGGTGCTACAACAATTTGAGTAGAAATATATGCAGACGTTGGGGAGCATCCAAAAGGATCTGTGCGAGCTGTAGGTCCAGGCGAATAGGATCCAAGCGGGCATCGAGAAAGCGAGCGGAGTGCAAGCCAGCTTGACACATGGAAGTAGCACAGTGGCAGAGCTAGGACAGACTCTGGACCTCAGATTCATTCCATTGCTAGAGGGGTTTGTTCACGCAGAATCAGAAGAGGATCGAATTGTGATTAATACAGTAAAGGATATGGTGTTGAATTTGGCCTTGCTACCGCTCCAAACCCTCCATGCACTGCATCAAGGGGTGTCAGAAGAATTGAGGATCAAGGAACAATGCACCTTCACCGTCATCAGTGAGTTTAAGGTCAATAACAAAAAGTTGTTCATAGAGAAAACTCAAGCGCTAAAGGAAAAGGAGGAGTTGCAGACATGATGACAGAGCTTATAAACAATGATTGAGCAGGCCTACAATTTGGTACCTGAACTGAACATACCAGAGTATGCAGAGGCCTCAGCGAAAGTGAGGAAATTGGTTGCTGCAGTACGTGCATCAAAGGAGGAAGTCTGTAGGGTGACCTTCAATTTCAAGATGAAATTAGTAGAGCTGCAATTGAAATTGCAGCCAACGACTCCTCTAGAGGTTCGAAAATAACGTGGAGCAACAATCAAGGAGTTAATGAACACATTGGATACTACAGTCAATGACTGCTCCTCTACGTTTGATGTAGCGATGGAATTATGGATGAATCTGCAGGAGGACCCAAACCTACAGCAACTGAACACAAATGTTCGAGAGACACAGTGGCAATATGATGAGGTTTGAGCAACTGCACGCACTTTAGCACCAATCCAGGACTTAGCAAAGTTATAGGAGGGCAAACAACTGCTCAAACAAGTGGAGGACTTGTAGAGGAAAGTGGCCTCCTTGAAGGCCAGATTGTAGCCATGGCTAGAGCAAGCTTGTCATATTACTCTATCACTTCAAGAAAATCTCAAGGGACTACAACAAATGCAGAGGACCACACACCTAGAAATGGAAGGGTCAGCCATAGAGAAATTTTTTGAAGAGGTACAACATGCAACGGCACAGAGCGCTGCAGAAGTTGCAGTGATGGAGGTTGAGATGGGTGGTCTTCATAGGAAGATTGCGGTGCCAACTGAGTGACTCGAGGGTGAGTCACGATCTTTGTGTTGGGGGCCTATTGGGATATGGTCCCTTGGGTTAGTTTTGGGATTAATTTAAACTAATTTTATAAAAGTTTTTGTAAAAAGAATGTAAAGTCTCCATAATATGTGGATGTGGAGCGCGCAGATAGATAGGATTCAAAAGGGTGTTAGCCCTTATTTTTGGTTGGTTTTAAGATTCTCCCATGGTCCGCGGACAATGGTATTGTATGAAGGAAAGCTATAAATAGTTTATTCATAGCGAGTCTTAGAGATAACTTTTGATGGAGAATTGGGTACGCTGAAAGGTTTTTGTTGTCTTGGGCAAGTAATAAGGTAAGAAGGCTCTGCTTCCTATACTTAAGTGAAGAAGGGAAGGCTCCTGCAGTTGAGTGTGCAGGATTCCTAGGTAGAGTCCGCAGTTGCGTGCGCAGACCCCTGAAGCTGAGTGTGCAGGGTAGAAGAGTTTGTAATCTTAACATTGAAGATCAATAAAGACAACTTTTGAAGAATTATTGTGTATTTCTCTTGAATCTATTTATGTTATATTCTGTCGCTTAATGATATGCATTTATGAAATAATAAATGAATGCTGCACGAAGTCACTGAATCTATCTTATTAATGCATGATTTAAGTAGTTATACTGTTCCACGAAGATAATAGTTAACTTCACTATGTTTTCTGATGAATTGGATAGATCTGCGCGAACTCAGATCTAAGGTTGTTTATTGATTTGTGAAATTAGATAAATCATCTAGTTAAGGTCTGCAAAGACTGATCGTGGGCCTTCACAAAGGTCTGGAAGCCATTTTGACTTAGATACAGTGACAGGCCCTAGGAAGATATCAAACTGCGTGAAGGCATATCTGAAGCTGTGCAGACTTTGAAACCACTTATCACATATTTCTGGAGGCAAAAAATTGGTTCTAGCATCCCCTTATACTGTTTCGGGTGAGACTGCAGCGTGCGATATGCAGGTTCTTGCTTAAAGGGACAATAGTTGAGGGTTTTGTTGGTTGGCACAAACAACTCTGAAACTGGGTCAGGCCCCCTTAAGCCAATAGGAAGTGCATCAGTGTCACGTGGAGGATTTTGGAAAATAAAAGAAATATTGAAACCATCTTCTCCTTCCTTCTCCCCTACCTGTGTAATGTGTCTGCCTTGTATCTGCTTGCAATTTGAATAGTTAGTGGAATAGATTGCTCAAGCGAATCATGGTACAAAGAGTCATGGTCTATAGATGATAGGGGATAACAAAAATGGAAATAAGACTCGAGACTAAAATTATGAATAGTAACATCATCTTGCAGAATGGAGGAGTTAATTTTCACTGTAGGTTTCATGAGCCAATATGGAATTTCCACCATTGAATCTGAATCATGAACAACGGAAAAATAATGAGAAGATGGATTAGGAATTTGATTTGCAGATTTCCAAACTTTAAAATCACTACAAGGAGGCACTGACATCTGGATTGGAAAAGCTGTGGGACAAGGAACAAAAGGAATAATAGGTTCCTCCTGTGAAATTAGAGGTGTCTCACAATTCACAAGAGTTGGGGAAGTGAAAACTTCAGGAGGTTTAGACTCAAACTAATTCAAAGAAATCTGAACCAGATGTTCAAATTTTTTCTTATAAAAATCTTGATCCTTATCTTCTTCAGGAAGTAACATAAATGAAGGAATCTATTAGAAAAAATCTAACTGATTCATCAAGCTACATTTTGAGTTGATTTATTTTTTTGCGAACATATCAGTTATCATACCAATCGAAAGATTGGTGAAACTCCTTAGTAAAATGGCGAAGAGAGTGAATGGAATTAGATGGTAAGGTATGACATAAATGCTTAACATGACCTTTGAGAGTGGGGGTGAATAGAATACACATAACGTCTTCATCATCAATTTGTAAAGTTTTACAAAACCCAAGAAAATAATTTATGTGTCTGGAAAAAAATATACCACCCTCCCCATTAAACTTGAAATGAGACAAGGCATGACTAAGTTCCATGAAGTTTGAAAGTTTTCCAAGAGGTATGTTAGAAAAACACTCCAAGATTATGATTTGGGAAAGAGTCATTTACGACAGGATATTTAAAACAAAGTCAACATGCTCATCTTGTCATCTGGCCCTCCTTCTAGTGCCATTGTTGATGGTGTTGGAAATCCTTCAACCAAGGGTCTCCCCAATGTGAAGTCCCAATTAGACCTCACACAGTTTGGAGTAGGAGGCCCATCCAGAATATTAGCCTGTTTTCCATGTATTCTTATAGATTTTCCTTGGCTCTAACTGTCAGCAAGAGAGTGGATTGTGTGGTTCCTTCAAAAAGCAAGGGGGCGTGCCTGATGAGTGTTCAATTGTATGTGTGTCAAATTTATTCCAATACAGACGAGAGGAAAAGTGAGCCTCTAAGAGAGAGGTAGTATTACCACCCCAGTAGAGACACACATGAACAAGAAGGTTCCGTAAAACATCAAGTAGAATAGTCCCCAAATATGTGACGATCATTGAAACCAATATAACGAGGAAGATATATTTAATATCCAAGAGAATAGTCCACAAGGATGAAACAACAATAATAACAATTACAACGCATTCTAAATATGATAAGAACCAAAATAACTGAAATAGTTCAACTACTTTAGCACATATGAAAGCAAACATGAATTACAAACATTCACAAAATATTCTTGAAAATATCCAGAATCCATGCATGAAGAACATGCTAGCCCATAGGGCTTCTCATATTAAGTAAAAGTTTAAAGACACATGTATAAAATGAACACCACTAGCTCCAATAGTGGAGCATTGGAGCCACTCCTTGCTCCTCAAAAGAACCAACTTATCTCTCTGATGCCTTGCAGGAGGAGGTAAGGTAAAAATTATTTTTCTCATACAACAAGGGTGTATATATAACTGAGGGGTGATGCTTCACCCTCCTTGTGACTCGTTGACTACCCTCATGATTATTTGACTTCCTATGACTTTTCGACTTACATGAGTCTTCATATTCCATGTTTGTCCTTTGGACTTCCACTTTACAATACATTTCAAATAGGTAATTACATAATCCACAATAGTGATGTGGCATATGATGACTAGTGACAGAACATGATATGACACTAATGAGATGGACTGCATGATGATGTGACAGTGCCAAGTTGTCCTTATTGCTGCTTATTTCTTTGTGTCTTCTTGAAAAAATGGTACATTTTCTTCTTCTTCCTCCTCCTTATGACTTGAAGATGAGGAGTCTCCCATGTGATCTTCATCTTCATCTTTTGTTAGAGTTCGATGGTCCATTGTCTTTGCTCTTGCTGATCATCTTATCTCTTCAGATCGATATGTGTCTTATAGCATGTCCTCCTTCTCCATATCCTTCATCATCATCTTGCCATAGCATGATCGAGTTCCTATATATGCAATTCACTCATGACAAGATGACATCAGTCTGATAAACCCCTAGTCTAACATGGTGCACATTTGATCCACTGACTAAGCTAGAGCTGGATGACAGGTTGGGAGAGGGGCTTAGTGACAACAGAATTATGCAACTCAAGTATTCAGGGGTGAATCTTGAGCCTTGAGACTGCGCAGTGCACAATTCAAGTAGGACTGAGGAAAAAATCTGCGCAATCTGGAAGCTCAGTGTGACAAGCTGAGGGGATGGGCACTAGAACAACCTATTGCACAGTTCTGGAGAAGAGAGGAGCCCAAGTGATTGTGCAATTGTGTAGTTCAAGAGATCATGGTTGAGGCTTGAGCCCTGAGATTGTGTAGTGTGGGGTTCAGGCTAGGCCGATGGAGAAAACTGCGCAGATTTGGAAGTTAGTGAGACAGGCTGAGGGGATGGGCACTGGATGAACACACTGTGTAGTTTCAGGAGGTAGAGGAGGTTGGGCCATTATGAAATTGCCCAGATTAGGAGCTCAAGAGATGAGCTTGAGGCTAGAGATTGCAAAGTGTGCAGTTGAGGCTAGGCTAGGAGAAGGAATTGCGCAATTCTAGAGGTCAAGGTTGGGGCTTAAGCACAAAAACTACGCAGTTCAGTAGTCCTGGGAGGAAGGAACTGCATATTGCACAATACCAAGAGGCAAGGTCACAACTAGAGGACTAAAACTGCGTAGTGCACAGTTCAGGGAGGTCATGAGAATCTATGTTGCTTGGTCAGGAAGCCTTTCCAGAAATGGCTAAGGCGGGTTTGACGAGACTGATGTGTACAATGATAAGACTTCGAATGTGATCACACACTTATAATACTTGACGACACAACAACATAGATGTTATAGACATTTTTGGGCACTTCAACCCCAATCATAAATGTCCATAAACTGAGGGCTCCTAAGTCCCTAAAAGTGTTGCTTCACTGCCTAAAGAAACAAGGTCAGCTGATTACATCATCTCCCAGAAGTTCTCCACTTAAAACTGCTCATAAATGGTCAAAACTGGACCATACTGAAAGCTCACTGCAAAGGGTGCGATGCATACTGATTTTCTCCTTTGTAGGGTGCGATGGTCTGGAATGGACAAATGGTAAGGACAAAAATGCGAGGTGGAAGATCATGGAATCTTCCAGAAGCTTCCCCTCTGACACTTGCCACTCCATTTTTGACAAAGGATGAATAAGAGATCATCATTCTCCAAGTGGAAGCAGGAACTATCAAAGAGAGGACACTAATAAAGATCCCAAAAGATGACTCACCTCTCTGTAATCATCTATATATGGATCCCTCATCACAGAGATCTAGAGGCT
>APFE030022913.1:72991-115519 GCA_000404065.3 Pinus taeda
TAAGATTTTGACAGGTTTTGGTGGAGCTCTCTTTTATTCTCTCTCTCTCTCATACTCTTGGATACTTATATTTTTCTTGGAGCACTCTTGGAGGGTGTGGCATACTTGGAGTTTTGGAGCAAGAAGGCAAAGGAAGAGCAGGAAGGTGCAAGAGGGCATCGATATCAGCAACTACATCAGGTTTTGCTTGCAAGTATCGAGTTGCATGTATGATTTCTTCACTAGTTTTGGCATGCATGGAACATGCATGTGGTTTCTTGGTTATGATTTGTCATTGACATGGAGGATTGCCTAGATTAATAGTGGATTTTCCTAGCCTTACCAATTCTTGGATATCCATGGAGATTGTGGGTTTATTTTCACAGTTTTATTTTGGTTGGTTGTCATGTTCCTTAGCTTCGGTTGAGTTATTAGTTCCTGGGGCCTTGGTTGGAAAAACACTCTAGAAGCCCTATAACGGCTTGGGTTGAGTTACTAGTCTCATAGCCTTGGTTGGACAAATGCTCTAGAGCCCTGGAACAACTTGGGTTGAGTTACTAGTCATGTAGCTTTCGTTGGACAAATTCTCTGGAGCCCTTGGTGGGTTGAGTTACTAGTCCTGAAGCCTTGGTTGGAAAAAAGCTCTGGAGCGCGACAATAGTTTTGGGTTGAGTTACTATTCCTAGAGCCTTGGTGGAAAAATTCTCTGAAGCTCGACAATAGTCATGGGTTGAGTTACTAGTACTAGAAGATGGGTTGGAACAAAAACTTTGGAGCCTTGGAGGGCTGGGATAGAAATAGATCTAATGATGGTTTGGAGATGTCCGACCGTGAGGTGGAATCATTGTTTAATGGGTTGAGGTGGATGGCCTCTAGAAGCCCTGGGTGAGTTTTGATTGATGTGTTCTATGAGATCGCACATTCGCGCTTGGAATATGGAACAGGGGTGAATGTCTGAAGCGAGATTTGGTTCAACCATTCTACGGTCGGGTGGAATGTGGACGGCCCATCCCGGGTTTGGATTTTGCATCATTAATGAAAGGTTGTTTATCCTTGTATCTCTATGAGAATTATAATGGATTATATGTGGTTTATATGGATGTGATTTCATTGGTATTTATGTCCCTATTACGCAAGTTATTTACATGTTTTATGAGAGCAGCCATAAGTGGATCTCACCATGTTCTTACTTGTTATTGAATGATCAATGCATTTATGACCTAATGGATGAAATGGTAGCTAAAGTGATAAGGAGACAATGCTTCATAGCGAATCTCAGAGAAGTATGAGACCCTTATGCTCAAATTTGTTATTTACACATGTAGGTTACATATTTACTAAGTGCTTTACAAAATTCCTGTCATGGCTAGTAGGGATCCAGTCAAGGTCTTGAACAAGTATTTGCTTTAGTACTATCATTTCCATGTTATTTTATTATTTTGAAGAGATGGTTCAATTCTGGGCAGTGACCTGGGCTTTGGGCCTGAAAAAGTGGCTCAAATCCCTGAGTCGCTGGCATAGCACTGACAAATTGGGTCTCTGGTTGCTGGCAGGGAAGCTTGTGAGAGCGACTATAGGGTTACAGTGGCATGCATGCCTTGTCATGGGAGATAATTTGGGTTTAATTAATCTAAATTCTAGGTTAACTCAGGGTTTGGGCACTTGGAGTGCTGGATTAGTTCCTGGGGGTCTCGAAGCACCTGAGGGAGTTCTTTGCGTTGCGTTTTTGTTGATTCCATTTCCTTAAGGTAACCTAGGAGGTTGAATCATATCATAGGAGCGTCTCGTCACATGTTTACCTCGATTGACCGGTTGCTTGGGTAGATGTAGGAGGAGGGTGTTACATATGAAATCACTCTTAATGTTGTTTAGCAACTGGATTTTCAAGGAAAGAACTACATGAATCCATAACACACTATTCAGGTGGTTTATCAACTGCTTCCAACAGTAAGCAACACAATGTCTCCACTTGCTAGTGGTTTATTGCCTTTCCAATAAGTACCCTAGTGGTTTAATTTCCTTTTAGAAAGATATAAGTTGTTTATCAGCCCTAAGGAAAGAACTTAGAGGTTTATTAGCCAAGACAAACTTATAACTAATGAGTCAAATTCTCCACTTAGACTTCAATGTACCATCATAGAATGGATACACATCATTGCTCATCCACCAGAAATCACAGGGAAAATCATCCCATCTTCTCTCCTCTTTATGCCACACTCCTCTGCATGCTCCTACATCCATTTTTCCTTGCATCCTCTTCTGTGAGCTCTCTCTCACTCCCCATATACACATTTGTGCATACTCTCCCCTTCTCCTCTATGTCTATATCTTACTTAATGTCCCTTATCTTACATGTTGACGACCAAACCAACAATATCTATGAGAAAACAGATTATATGGGTTCATCTTTCACTCAAGTGGCCCATACACAACTTCAATGCTGACACCAATGAGGCCATAAATTGTTAGGGTGTTAAGTGGTAAAATAAACGTAGTGGCTTGGGTTTACCCTCAACATAATCAACTTCTTCTCCTCAAACCTCTGAATCCATGTCTACTCCTCCAACCTAGTCATTATTTACATTTCCACATTATTTACATGAGGGGTAGTAAACAATGTTATCAAAGACCCCACCCCCTTGGAGAAACACCGTCATTAGTGTTCTTATACACATAACACAAAAATAAACAATGATTTATATATACATGTAACTCTTTTTACATTCATTTACATAATAAATGAACAAGGGTATGATACCTCCATTTGATTAACCATATCCTAAGTGGCTTAATCTAGTCCAAAGTGCTTCCACTGCACCTTGACCTGCTCGATTTCTCAATTCTAGAGTGTGATCTACCTCCAATCCATAATTCACTATGGTTCTGGTTGAAATTCTCCCCTTGATCCCACCTATAACATTGACTAATCGACAATATGATTAGCATCATGCACATAATTTTTAAGCAAAGAAATATGGAAAACATCATTTGCTTTCATTGTGGGTGGAAAGGATAGTCTGTAATCCACTGGCCCCACTCTTTCCAAAATATGAAATGGTCCAAAAATTCTTGGAAATAACTTAGTGTATGATACTATTATCGATAAACTCTTCCTTGGTTTGATGTGGAGATAGACGTGTTCGTGCACTTGGAATTATTTATGCATCCTTTGTTGATTCACATAGCCCTTTTGCATTCCTTGAGCTACATTCAATTTACACCTGATATCAACTACTTCCTATTCCATTTCCTTCAGTATATTAGGTCCAAGAACCACCATTTTCACCATGTTGAGAATGCAGTAAGAAAACTGTCAATTTTGATTTTGCCTTAATCAAATTGATGGAATTGGAAATTCCGCATTAGCAAACAACTTGGAGGAGTTAATTGAGGTGACATGGATCTTGTAACTCAATTAAGAACACTTAATTCAAGTCAGTGAGCTAAAGTTCAATTTGCTTGATTTGATTCCTAAAAAAAGGAGTCTAGCTTAGTTAATCCGAGTTAGGGGCATGAAGTTCAGTTGTGTGCAATGGTTCCTAAATTTCAGGAGCCTAGGTTGAGTTAATTTCGGTTGTAGCAATTTAATTTAGTTAAATTGAGTTATGGTTATTTACACTAGTGGAAGGTCAAGTTGTGGAAGTGGAACTTCAACCACACTAAGTGATCATCCAGATAACTGATCAATCAACCTAAATTAACTCATGCATCCAGAGAATTCGAGTTACGCAATTGATATGGATATTATAAGCTAGTGTATTACTAGTACTAGCATATTCCCATGTGTGCAGGTGGTGCATGCAGTCAAAGGAAGGACCTAGAGGAATTGCACAATTCAATATAAGTAATTCACTAAAGAATAGGGGCTAATTTCCTGAAGGAACAACGTAAGGAAATAAGAGCTTGGAGGGCTTGAAAATTGGATAAGTCTTGGCTGGAGTCAGTTAGTCACGTAGAGAGATAGACTATACACTTGCAAGTTGTGCTTAGGCTTGAGAAAGCATATGTATTCATCTCTATTCTTTGATCAGTGCAATACATATAGGAAGGGGTTTTGAGCAGTTGCTTTCCCCTAGATAAACCTTTGTGCATGTGTGATGTTTCCTTTTTCATGTGTATGCTTTGTGTTCAAGATTGTGAATAATCTTTTATAGATTAGTAGAGTAGCTTGGAGTCTTAGGAATTAATATATTTCATGAGAAGTTTGGAATATACACATTAATTTCTACATGGTATCAGAGCAAGATTCACAATAGAGCAGAGATTTCAAAGTTGTTATTGCAGGAGGATCAGATTTGTAGGATCAATTCTTCAAAGGTAGAAGGATGCCTTTCTATGGACTAAGACTCAAGTATGGCATTGAGGGAAGCTTGAATTATATTTCTTGGAAGGACCACATGGAGGCAATTTTGGAAGATAATGGATTAAAGGAAACCATTGATAGTGATATCCCAAAACTAGTAGCAGCTGATGCTTAGGATCTAGCATAATGGAAGAAGTGTGTAGCCAAGGTGAGGAGAATCATATTGGAGGGAGTACGAGACCACATTATCTCTAATATCCATGGGAAAGAGACTCCATATATAATGTGGTAATCATTGATAGATTTTTTTCTAGAATAGTAGTGACTAGAGGAAGTTGGAGCTCAAGGATAAACTTTGAAATATCAAGATGTAGAAGGACGAGACTATTCTCTAGTACCTGAGCAGGTTCACATAATGTTGTGATGAACTTGGTTAATTTGGTGTTACTATTGCGGAGGATGATTTGTTAATCCTAGCCCTTCTAGGCCTTCCCAAGAGTTGGCACAACTACCAAGATTCGGTGAATGGGAGGGAGAAAATACCAAATTGGGAGTGCTTATGGTCTCATTGGTACATGAGGAAATAAGGCGGAATACCAGAGATGGGACCTAATCCAAAGAAGAAGAAGAGGAATTTTCATTAGTTAGTAAAGGAATGAAGGTTAATGGAAAGAAGTCACAAGGTGAGGTTGATTGCAGTTAAGGGGGCAAGAAAGAAGACTTGTCAAAAATCAAGTGTTTCAACTGCCATGAAGTTTCCACACAAGAAGACAAGAAAGAAGGAGCATGCAATAGTAGAAATAGGTGAAGATTTGGCTTCATATTTTAAGATTGAATTCACTCTCATCGCATGCATGGCGAGCACAATGATGGGGAGTGTGTGGTACTTAGATTCAGGCACCTCGTTCCACATGACGGGGAATAGAGAAATTTTCAGTGACTTGGAGGAGAAATATCTCAAGATGAACATTGAGTTTGGAGATGATTGAAGGTACAATGATACTGGGATTGATACATTAACCTTTAAGAGGGAGTCAGGATCCCCTCTTCGACTCAAACATGTTATATTCGTGCCATGTCTGAAGAAGAATCTCATCTCTATATAAATGCTGGAAGACCATGGTTATGATGTGATCTTTAGCAAAGGGAAAGCATTCCTAAGACACATAGCCACAGGTCAGGTGAAATAGATCAATGCTTGAGTCAAGAACATGTATGCACTTGAGGTAGAATATGCATGCAAAGCCTTGAGGATCAAGGATAAGGTTAGAGACTTGGTGGTTTAGAGGGAGCATGATTTTCCTCTCAAAATGGAGCCTCAGAAGCAACCACAAATAGATAAGAAGATAGAAGGTAGAGTGGAGACATCCACTCAACCATAGACCTCTAATAGGGGGAGAGTTTGAGACAAGTGGGCAGAGGGAGCACATGAAACCATACGTCCAGGTGTGAGGTGGGGCGATGTGAAGCCCTAGTCTTAGAATTGTAAAACTTTGGGCAGGGTCCATTGAGGCATTCTCCTCATGGATCAATACCTTGTTAAAGGTGGTGAGCTCCAGTATTGCAACAATGATGCTGCAACTCCTAGGACTCCCTACTTTAATTTTATCAACCGGGTAGTTCGTAACAAACTTGGAAGCGACGGTCCTATATGCACAAGTACTAGCTCTTACTGCAGGCTGTCACTTGATCAACTGGCACAAGTTCGCTAGGAGCTCAAGCCAACTTCTATGAGTTCTCAGAAGAAGCTTTTAATTTTGATGGAAGAAAGCTAACTCAAAAGAGGTTATTCTACTTGTAGAAAGAGGATGAAAGCTAAAAGGAAACACTAACCCTAGCAAACCCTATTTTTACCCACTAACCCTACTTTTGGCAAAAAAAGAGTTGAAACTACTGAAACAGATGCCGTGGACTACTCTCAAGGTAAATTGCATGTACTCAAGCTACTTCTAAAGGAAAATGCAGAAGAACCATCTTTTTGTACTTTTGAGCAATTTTATGCAGAATTATTATGTTTGTGTTTTAACTATTTGTGACCGTGCATAGGTTTGGTGGCGAAGGGAGATGGAGTAGGCTATTGCAGATGATGAGGAAGGTGTGGAGAGGACCTAAGCAGTCCCTAGCACCATTCTGGAGATTTCCATTGTGATTAGACTTCGAAAAATCACTCGCATGAACTTCTACAGGAAGTCTGCAGGGAATCTACAGGAAGTTCTACAAGAAGAGGCCAAAAGTGATTTTTGAAGGTTTGAAGGTGGAAAAATGGTGGGAAAAAGGAAATGAAGGTTGGATGAGGGTGTTAGAGGGTCTAGGATTCTGTCAATGAAGATCAAACATGAAGGGGATGGTTGGATTGGTTCAAAGGATAAGAAAGCGATTTTGCACAAAAACGTAGAAATTAGGGCTGTTTGGGAAAGTGTGGCAAATGAGTGGAGAAAACCTTGAGATATGGACTAGAGCAGGTTGGGTGATGAAAGGATGATAAGATGGGGGGTTCTACAAGTGAGCTGCACACCTACTTCTTAAAACTGACCCAAGTAAGAAATAAAAAGACAGAGTTTTACCTATTTTAACCTAATTCTGACCTAAAAACCAGAAAAGTGCTGAACAAAACTTTATGGACAGGGAATTATGCAAGAAAGCTATGAAAATTGAACAAGGAAAAATCTAAGCATGTAAATACAATTGATATCAACTTCTCCAACTTGAAATCACACACTAGCAATTGCATTGGAAAGCAAAAACAATGTTTTGGGGGTAGCAAGAGTGCCTTGGTCTCAATTCATGGTCCCAAGGAGGGAGAAAGGAGATCAAGGTCTGCTTGGTAGCCTTTTTGTGGATCTTTTTCTATTATTGCAGCAAACTAACTAATCAACCTGAAGCAAGAACAACTATTCTAAAAACAACCTAAGTAACAAAGCAAGATTTAACATAAACAACATAAATTATTTCATGAATGCAAGAAAAACACATATAAATACAAGAAGGAGGTACTGGGCACTTGGGTTGGACCCAACCCCAAGAGCTACAGCCCTCTTAGAAAGATCAGTGCTGGTTCAAGGCTGGATTCATATTCATTGATCAAAAAATAATAGTCACATCCCAAAACTGTCTACAGAAAGAGCTCGAAAATGAGCTGAATGCAGGGCTGCACTAAAGTGCGAAAATAGACTGTTCAATAGCTAACCTACTAAGGCCTGAGGCCTTCTTATTTATACAAATTGAGGACTCCCAATAGTCCTCCTAAAATTTAGGAACTCGGCTGCCAAAACTTGCAGATAACAACAACTTCACTAGACCTGCTCGACTGCCCTTGTGATCATCGATGTGGTGACCTTTGAACTCCGAGCTGCTGGTGGAGAACTCGAGGAAGGGGTCATCAATGCAGGATGCACCCTTCCTATAAGTCCTCATCTTGGTTTATTCAAGTTTTGGCTGTCAATCTACTCATAAATGCCTAGTCTTGGTCCAAAAATGTCCAAAATCTGCAATAAACACTCATTAGACTTTGTGGTAAAATTACTATCCCCATTCACTCAATTAACGTAAATATATTAAAAAACATGCACAAAACTATGGAGGATGATGGATTAAATGGAAACAATGGGAAAAATGATCCCATATAGTTACCCATTTCTGGAGCTTATCATCACCTCCCTGCTGAATGGGTTGCTCATCCTCTGAGCAACTAATCCAGTTCTTTATCCTTGATGGCTTTAACAGCTTCCCTGACATCCCATGCTTTTGAGGTGATGTCTTCTTCCCTGTCATGAAAACCTACCTTTCTGTCCACTTCCTCCCATTGCTTTTGTTCTTCTTCTTCCTTAACCCCTTCCAGTAGTCCTAAGAGTAGTGGAGGACTGAACTTGAGGCCAATCCAGTTGGCTTTCAGGTTTTGCATTATTGTTTGTATAGGGGAACTCTTGCCAAAGCCTCCATCTTTCTGGTTGGGGAGTGATACTCCTTGATATTTAAGTTGTAGGATAGTGTATTCCATCTCCTCATACAAGCATGCAGACAATCATCACCAAATAATCTTTCCATATCTTCAAAATGGGCGATAGCTTGCGCTTGCTTTTCGACATAATCTAGAAGAACTTGAGGGTTGTTGGGAAGGTGTTGATGAGCATATATGAGAGCTGAGGGGCCTTTTGGTTCTTCCCTAATTAGCAGGGGCTCATTCAGTTCTTTGGCCATGATCTGTTGAACTTCCACTACTCTTTTTCCTCATGGCTCATCTAGGAAGCCATAGCCATGAGATGTACATCTCCTAATGCAGCATTGGGGTCCCAAAAGTTCATATTAGGGAGTGCCATATTATGTAAGTAAAAATCTGCTAATTTGGCCTTGTCCTCATCCGAACTAGTAGCACACAGATGCATAAAATAACCATAATTTTGGAAGGGATTGTGTTCCTTTGGGCCAATGTTTTGATTTGGAACTGGAGCCATTGGTCTTTAAGATACAATGCATAAGATCTGGCCGGTTGTCTACATTGCAAGGCTTCCACTGCCCAGCTGGCCATGCAGGTCATATGGGCTTCTCTCTCCTGCAACTCCTGTTTCAGCATCAGTATTTCAGCTACTGCCTGAGACTCCCTCTCTTGCTGCTGCTTTATCATTATTTCAACATCAGGCTATGTCTCTTCCCTTGGTTGCTATTACTCTGCTGTTTCCTAACCTACTAGGGGACCTTCCAGTAGTTGCTTCTCTTAAGAAATTAGTTTTATGTCTGACCTTTGAGTTTCCTGACGCTGTAACTGCTTTTTCAGTAGTGCATTTTCCTCCTGTAGCTGGGCTCTTTTAATGCTTTCAGTGTGTCTCACCATTCCCAACTCCCTTCTTAATTCTTTTAGCTGTTCTTCGATGTGGCCTATATCTGCAACTCCCTTGGATTTATCAATTTTCACCCAAGTGTGTTCTAATTCTTTCTTGTTCTAATTCAAAGAAAAGGGGTATAGCGAATTTCTATGGGATGATCTTCCCACCATCTAGCAAGTTGTAATATGATCCCAAATGAGGCTAAGGGCTTGGTTCAGGTATCTCCTCAGTCTTGTCTTCTTCTTGTGACTGTTTCGCTACCTCCTCTTCCAATTTTTCAATCTCCTTTATCTTGGTCAACGTTTCCTATAGAGAGGTCTTAGCTTCCTGTAGAACTGTGTTGGTGTCCATCAATCTGATTCTTTCCTTACAGGTGGAAGTTTTGGGACTTCCTCTCTCATAAGTGATAGATATTTTGGAGGGGGATTCCTCCTTTTTCTCAGTAGGTGCATCCTCAATTATTATAGGTTCTTTTGATGGTGGCTGGGGCTTGCACACCTTTATCCTGGTGCTCCTTCTGGCCTTGAAATACATGGCTGCTTCTCTTTTTATTTTTCCCTTTTGTTTTGTTGGAATGCTCAATGCAGCTAGCATAGCTGCTGCTTCTTTTGCCAAGGTTTCAGGGGATGTTTCTTCCTGCTGTTGCTCCCCTTCATCTTCTGTTGTCTTTTCCGTTCCTACTATTTCTGTTGTTTCTAGCAATGGCTTCTCTTTTTCTTGTTGGGTTCCTGTCTTGCTTGTGGGAGTCCTCTTTTAGCCTTTCTTAGGCTTTTTCTTCTCACTTTCTGTTATTTTCCTTTTCTCTGTCTTTGGGGTGGTCTTCTTTTCTGCTTTCTGTTCCTCCTCTGTTTCCTTCTTTTCATTTGTCTGAATGTGGTGTCTCCTCATGCATTTATTCCTCAATTTCCTCTTTCTCTTCCTCCTTCTCACTGCCAGATGGGCTGATATCCTCAGTCAAAGTTTTGATGTCATCATCTCTAGACATATTTCTGAAAATGTCCCAAGCTATGGGAATGGTATATGTATGTAAGGCATCTTCTACCAACGGTTTGATGAGCCCATGGTGGGCCAGCTGGTCTGGGACTCCTGCATTTAGCTTGGTACTACATTCTATTAAAGACTGGAGGATGAAATACGAGAGACTCGGTTTTTTAACTGGAGGCAGGTCCATCCCATACCTCAATTCATGTAGTAACTTGAAGTGATAACCATAAATTATGCTGAACCTTCCTTCACAAGTGATATATTTCAATATTTGGTAGCTGACTTCATTCCATGTAGGAGGTAAGCTTGTCCTTCTGACCCCATTTTTATCCTCTACAGGATCCTCCCCAGGTTGAAAAAATGTCTTCTTGGGCACCTGTCCCAATGCTTTTTCCTCCTTGCTCCAAGGGAGCCCAGGTGGAAGGCCTATGATTCGACTGATAAAATCAGGGGTTAGTTCTAGGGACAGACCCCTAAAACTGACTATGGCATGTGTTTTCGAATGGGATCTTAAGGCCATCAGAAATTCTTCAGTTACCTCATCATCATATCCATGTATTCTTTCAAAGAAAATCATCCAATTTGCCCTGGTGAAGAGGGCCAACACCTTAGGGTGCTGATGTAATTGGTTGGAGTTCAAGGGCTCCTTCCTCATAAACCCTCCTGGCATGGTGTTGATTGGTATCTGAAGTGCTTAGGTGAGGAGAAAAACAACAATTTCAAAGAAAATCATAGACAGAGGGACAACTGAGTTTTGTTTCTTTTTTCTTTCTGAACTGTAGGAGGAATTTCTGTGTGCTCCTTCTCACAACATCAAATTGCAATATTTCCCTTGTTTCAAACTGCTATTATCCTGAATTTGTTCTTCTGCTTTTGGAAAGAAAATATTTTTTCGATAGAACAAAGGATAAATAACATAGGGTTTTTCTCAGAGAATAGACAGATATGTAATTTCGATTTTTTTCCCACACAGGCTGGTTTTTACAATTGCAAGTGTTTTCTTCACAACAGAATGTGAAAAAGAAGAAGACAGACTTTGAATGCAGAGAAGAAAACAAAGAATTGTGTAGAACTAAGGGAAAATATGCAGGAAGACTTTTAAACTTCATTCTCCTTTCTTTCAATCCAATTCTGTGTTTTTAATCCACCACCTTATACAAATAAGTCCTATGCAGGGAGGTTTCTCGAGCCTACCTTGTTTTAAGCTCGAATTATGGTAAAAATCCTGGGTTTTCCTTCTGTTGGATGTTCTTTGCCTTTCCTATAGAAGTTTTCCTATATAAATTCTCCAGCTCCTATAAAATGTAGCAGGGCTCCTGTAGAGCCCAATAGGGAAGAGGGTTTCGGAAAAAAACTGGCAGAAATCTGGTAGAGGACGACTGGTTTACTGCTCTGAAGGTGGTAGATGAACACTGCAGTCGAGAGATTCGTAACATGCAAATGAACCAAAAGGGTGGTGGAGGCTTGGAGTCATTGTACTTAACTGTTGGTGTAATCCGCGGTGAGGAGATGAGGTGGCCGGATGGGTACATTATCCCCATCCGGACCGTTGGTCTGATGCCAGTGCCATTATGGTTCCTCATGCCACCTGACCGCCATCACCTCCCTTACTCTCGTTATCCGCCGCCACCACTACCAGTTTCAAATGCCTTCTTCTCGAGTTGACATGCCCGCATGTGCTGACTGCGTATCTAATTAGCAGTTTGAATTTGGACGTGGCTCAACTGAATTCTGTGAAGGGGTGTGAACTGAACAAGGGTGGACAGTTAGCTGGCCACCGATTCCACATAATTGACCATTCCCACAGTTCATGCAGTTTTGAAATATTATTCATGCAATCGAGGAATAGGTTTAGGAACTTACCTACTCAGTTACTGTTGTGTTATGCATATTTCAGATTTTGTCATTTCGTTTCCTTGTTGCTATTGCTGCTTGCGCTCTGCATGCTCGGCCTTGGCTTTCCCAATGATCTCCTATTCAAACATTGCTCTTTATACGTCCTGCTGCACTGACCCTATCTTTGGAGTATGTTTTCCAAAGGGATCAGCTGCTACAAGAATCCTGTAGGATTTCCTGTAGCTGCTTCTCCTCTTTAAATTCAAGCTAATATGTGAGTAGGGATAAAACTTTTGAATAAGGTCTCGACTGAGAAGAAATCATAGCTGGAGAGTATCAGGTAGGGATGAGTAAAACTGCTGCTGCCTTTATTTGTCATCTTTTTTCTTTTTGCTGTGTGTTTGCAGGATGACAGAAATAGAATATTTGTATGTGGTTGTGTAGGGACAAAAACGAGTGGAGATGTAGGTGTACAGGGATGGAATGGTGAAATGGGAAGATGGATGGTGGTAAAGAGGTTCACAGGGCTATTAGACGAATTTCCAACCCTCGGGTTCGATTTTAAAATGGATTATGGCCTTCTTGTAATTTCAACATGATCCTCTTGTAGAAAACATAGAGTTTCCTGTAGGATGCAGAATGTCAAAACAAATGAGGCCAAAAAGTTGGGAAAGGATAGCAGTGATGGTGTGATGGACTGTGAATGGTGCATGCAGCTTGCCATGTCTTTTCCTCTTGTGCAACCCTCCTGCAATGACCTTCCTGTAACATGCAATTTATTCAAAATAAGTTAGGGTTTTTTCTTTTTTCCTTTTTTTTTTTTTTTGAGACAGATGGGGCACCTCCAGGAGGTTTTCACCCTCACTGCCTGCCCTGGGCGTCTCCAAGAGGTTTTCACCTAGGAATTTTTTGTTTTGGTTTTTTTTTTTTTTTGAGGGTGTGGGTGGAGTAGAGACAGGGACCTGCTCCACTACCAACACTGATTTACCCAGAGTTTCAATGAACTCCTGCTTGGAAAGGAGCTTCCTGTATATTTTCAATCGATGCCCATTGATGAGCATGGGGATGGCTTCTTCATCAATGGTCTGGATAAGGACTGAACCATTGTCATTGAACTTTTCTACTGTATATGGTCCCAGCCATCTGGTTCTCAACTTGCCCTTGAAATCTTTGTACCTCAAATCATACAGCAGTGCCCAATCTCTCGGCTGAAATTGTTTCTCTCTGAGGTGTCGGTCACGCCATATTTTTATTTGAAGCTGGACTACCTCTGAGTGGAGAAGGGCCTGCATTCTTTGTTCATCTAATCCATTTAGCTGAAGCAATCTTTCTTTTTGTGCATGAATGAGGTTTAGGTCTAGCTGAGCTGCTAGCCTTAATGTGTTATATTCAAATTCTATGGACAACAAGGCCTTCTTCCCATAGACCAGCTCATAGGGTGTGAAACTTGTTGTAGTTTTCCAAGTAATGTTATAGGCCCAGGTGGCCTCAACCAATCGGTCTGCCCAATCTTTTCTGCTGCTGCTCACTGCCTTAGTCAAAATATCTTCCAAAGCTCTGTTAGTGACTTCCACCTATCCATTTGCTTGGGGGTGATAAAGGGTGGAATTTTTATGCTTAATATTGTGGTGTGTGAGCAGGTATTCAACTAAATTGGAGGTAAACTGACTCCCTTGATATGTAACTAACTCTCTTGGGTAGCCAAACTTGTAGAAGATATTTTCCCTTAAAAACTCAGCTACTTTTTCCTCTCTTACTGCTTTGATTGCCTTTGTTTCTGCTCACTTTGTCAGGTAGTCCATGCACATAATGATGTAAGACCTCTGTTTTGAAGGAGGATTGATAGGACCCACAAATTCCATGCCCCACTTCTCAAATGGCTCAAAATTCACTTGAGGTTGTAGGGGCATCTCATCCCTTGGAGTCAGTTTCCCCATCCTTTGACATCGGTCACATTGGCTGATGTACCTCCTGACATCTTGATGGAGAGTGGGCCAATAGTAACATGCCTGCAAAATCTTGAAAGCAGTCCTCTTTGCTGCAATTTTTCCCCCACAAGGTCCATCATGATAGGTTAAGAGGATGTCAAAGGCTTCCTCCTCCCTAACACATCGCCTCAAAATCTGATTTGGGCCAAGTTTGAACAGGTTTCCTCCAATCCAAGTGAATGGGGTGCTTTTCCTCAAGATCTTGCTCTTCTCTTTTGAGGATAGGTGTGGCAGAACCTGTGCTGAAACCAAGTAATTTGCTATATCAGCAAACCATGGAGAGAGTACTAAAATAGAAAATAAGTGTTCATCTGGCATTTGATCACCCACCATTCCTTCTTCACCTACAGGCAGATCTAGTCTAGACAGAAAATCAACAACAACATTTTCCTTACCTGGCTTATCAACAATAGTCAAATCAAATTGCTGCAACAAAAGTAACCATCTAATGATACGAGCATTTACATCCGGTTTATTCATCAAATACCTAATTGCAGCATGGTCAATGTGTACGAATGTTTGATAACCAATGATGTAGTGTATGAACTTGTTTAGGGAATGGACTACAGCTAGGAGCTCTTTTTCGCTTACCGTGTAGTTTAATTCTGCCTTGGACAGGTTTTTACTGACAAAATATATGGCATATGGTAGCTTCTCTTCAACTTGTCCTAGGGCTACTCCTATTGCTTTGTTTGAGGCATTTGTGTGAATGTGGAAATGTAGGGCCCAGTTTGGACCTCTCAAGATTGGGGCAATTACCAGCTTACCTTTCAAGGCATCCAGAGCCTCTTGACAGTTGTCAGTCCATATAAAATCAACATCTTTCCTCAAAAGACCAAACAATGGAGAGGCTAGCTTGCTAAAATCCTTAATGAATCTTCTATAATACCCTGCTAAGCCTAGAAAACTCCGAACATGTCTTAACTTTTGAGGAGGTGGGACCCTTTGGATAATAGCAATCTTGTTGGGATCCACCTATAATCCTTGCTGAGAAATTGTATGACCTAGCATGGTCCCTTCAATCATGAGGAATTCACATTTTTCAGGACTGAGGGACAGGTTCATTTCAATACACTTGGCTAAAACTTTTCCCAGGTTAGTCAATGCTTCTTGGAAGTTGGAACCATAAGGGGTAAAGTCATCCATATAGATTTCCACTGAATCATGAACTAGCTCAACAAATATGCTCAGTACTGCTCTGTGGAAAGTGGTATGAGCGTTGCACAACCCAAGGGGAAGGACCTAGTAGGTAAAGGTACCCCATGGACAAGTGAAAGTGGTCTTATCTTGGTCTTCCAGGCTGATTTGGATCTGGTTGTACCCGCTAAACCCATCTAAGAAAGAGAAAAACTTCTTCCTTGCCCGACCATCTAACACTTGATCTATGAAAGGCAAAGGGAAATGGTCCTTCTTGGTGGCTTTGTTTAGTTCCCGATAATCTACACAGATTCTCCACTTCCCATTTTTCTTTGGCACTAGCACCAAAGGAGAAACCCATTCGCTATCAGAGATGGGGTAGATGAATCCTGCATTCGACAACTTTTGCAGTTCTTCTTTGACAATGTCCTTGAGGGCTGGATTCATCCTCCTTTGAGGCTGCCTAACTGGCTTACAATATTCCTTAATGTAAATGTGATGAGTACAGACAGAAGAGTGGACTCCCTTCATCTCCTTATAACTCCAAGCAAGAGCATCCAAGTGATTCTTCAATAAGCGACACAGCTCTTTCTCCTGAGGGGTGGATAGGGTTGAGTTGATCCTCAAGGTTCTTTCTGGGCCAAATTCCACATTCTTAACTTGGAGAGAGGTCAGGTTAACCACATAGAGATAAACTAAAGGATTAGGTTGGGTTTCTTCCACCAACTCTACTAAGGGCAACACACTGGGGGTGGATTCTAGATCAAGTTTTCAATAAGATCATCCTCAGTTTGTGGAACCCCCATGGTAGTTTCTACTGTACACAATGGTGCGGAGTAGACTTCATCCTCGTCTTCCTCCTCCAACCAGAGTGGTAAATCATGTTCCAGAAGAGGTTGGGCAGGAGGATAGAGGACTAGCTTCTTGGACATATGCCCATTCTTGATTGTCATGTTCCTAGCTCGACAGCTGATGTACGCATCTACAGTAGCCAACCAAGGTCTTCCTAGGATGAGAGGATACCGAGTGAGCTTTGCCTTTGGTTGGAGAACCAAGAAATCAGTGGGGTACTCCCAGGAATCAATAGAGACCATGACATCTTCCATAATCCCTTTGGGGGTCACAGTGGAGCGGTCTGCTAACTGTAGTACTGTTGAGGTCTTTCTTAGGGAACCCTCAAGGTTGAGCTTGAGCATAGTGTCCCTGGTCATCACATTAATGGTAGATCCTAGATCAATCAAGGTATGGGGGATTATGGTGCCATTGATGTGGACATCGACTACTGGACTCCCATGGTCTAGATATTTCAGACAAATTACCTGCCTCAACATCAGATCGGACAGTTGTCCTATGACATTGATAGTTGGGGCATCTCTCCTTCGCCTACCTGGGTGTTTAAAGCACTTCTCCTTGATCATCTTGTTGTATATGGGCACATCCTTTATGGCTTTGAGAAGGGGTATTTTTACACATAACTATTTCAGTTCTCCCGGAAGTTTAGTTTCTTCTAGGGTTGGTTGTGTGGTTCCAGTTAGTCTCTCAGGAAAGGGTGGAATGGCTTTTGGTTCACTTTCCTATTTCTCTTCTTCATCCTCCTTAAGAGGAGGTTGGCTGTCTGGGAGGACCTTCCCATATCGTAGGTTGATCTCTTGAATCTCCACAGCATAGGTAGGGCATGTTGTTTCTCCAGTATATGCCTGCTGGGCTTGTCTGTTATTGGGGTTCGAGTTCGGTTGAGCAGGTATTTGGGGTTGTCTTGGAGGAGCATGAGGTAATGGTTATGGTTGAGCAGGTGGTGGAGGTAAAAGAGTGGGAGTTGAGTTGTATTGGGGCCTCCACCCCTGATGAGGTGCATTCCACTGAGATTGTGGCTGAATGTGAGAATGAAACGAATGAGCAGCAGGTTGAGTATGGTATTGAGATGGATAGGACCAAGGAGGGGGTGTGGACTAGGAAGGATGAGTAGGGGGACCCCAAGAAGGTATGTGAGTGGATTGACTGGGGTTGTAATAAGTCTAGGAGGTCCCTTTCATTTCCTGCTGGTAAGGTCTGGGTCCATGTGGCCTCCTTTGGTTCATGAAGTAGAGTGGTTCAGTGGCTTCTTCAACCCCTTGGTACATAGCTTTAAATCCAGGTAAGGACGGACACTGATTGGTAGGATGGTCTTCTTCACAGATAAAACACACTTCTATGGAGTGCAATGGACATTCTTCCTAGGATGCTTTCTAGTGCATCTGGGACAAAAGATGGCCAAAGCCCTCTCAGCTTCCTCTTGCTTCTTTTGGATTCACAAGGTATCCATTTGCATGGAAATGGTCTGTCTCATCTCGCTTTTGAAATCTTCCATCTAATTTGCAAATTCATTTTTGGATAAGGGGGCACTGGCTAAAAGTTAACTTCCTCTACCTCTTTTTTTGGCTACCCTAGAATGGTTTCTAAACACGGTCTTTATGTCATCATAAGGTAGCTGGTAGATATCTCCCCCAACCAGCAAATTGAGGGTATCTAAAAGGTCTTCAGGGACTCGTCGGAGTAGAACCAACTTCATAGGTTCGGGGTCAAGTGTGCACCTGACCCTTTTATAATTGAGTTGAAACCTCTCTTCATAGTCTTCTAAAGATTCATCACTTCCCATGGTCATCCGAAAAATTTATTCCTTTGTTTCCTTTGACCTACAGTAATCCCGATATTTGTTTGTAAAGGCTTGATGCATCTAAGCCCAAGTTGTGATACTATTTCCAGGTAACCCCATGAACCAACGTAGTGCTACATCCTTGAGGGTAGAGAGAAAGAGCTTCAACTTTTGCTCATCTTTTGCATAGTCATAGGTTCGACAAAGGACAACAAACTCAAACAAGAAGGTATCAGGGCCTTCAGTAGTCAATCCATGGAAGTGAGGTAAGGCTAAGGGACTTATGTTTTTCATATTTGTGTCCCCATTGGTCTCTCAGATGGGAAAGGTGCCTTCTATTCTCTCCCCATTTCCTCTATCATTTCTGTTTTCAGCCATGGTCTCAGGAGGAATGCTTTCTTGCTCTTCTTCTGTTATAGGATCTTCGTATATCTCTGGTGGTTCACCTATAGGTTCTTTTGGATCACCGCCACCAAAGAAGAGAGAAGGGTGACTTAGTGATGCGTTGGGGGTGTTGGGTACGAATTTTCTTGAATTGTCTTTGTTCCTATGAGTCATGAAAGAGAATCTCTTTTTTGGATTTTTGTGTTTCTTTTTATGCTTTTGCCTGTGAAAACTTGAAATGGATTGAACAACAAATTGCAGCTAACTAAAATAAACCTTGCTGAAATGAAAATTGCAGAATTGAAATGAAAGCAGGAGATATCTAATCTACTTTTGCTGAAATGAAATTGCAGAATTGAAAGGAAAGCAAGAAATGACTAATTTATGCTTGCTAAAATGAAATTGCAGAATTGAAATGAAAGCAGGAAATGTCTAATCTATGCTTGCTGAAATGAAATTGCAGAATTTAAATGAAAGCAAGAAATGTCTAATCTACGCTTGTTGAAACGAAATGAAAGCAGGAAATGTCTAATCTACTTTTTTCAGAAATGAAATTGTAGAATGGAAATGAAACAACTACTCTACTCTTGCTGAAATAAACTACTTACCAAAATGTTGCAGTAGAAAATAGAAGAAAAACAGTAATCACAAATACTCTAGCGCTTCCCCGGCAACGAGACCAAAAATATGGTGAGCTCCAGTATTGTAGCAATGATTTTGCAACTCCCGGGACTCCCTACTTTACTTTTATCAACCTAGTAATTCGTAACAAACTTGGAAGCGATGATGCTGTATGCACAAGTACTAGCTCTTACTGCAGGCTGTCACTTGATCAGCTGGCACAAGTTCGCTAGGAGCTCAAGCCAACTTCTATGAGTTCTCAAAAGAAGATTTTAATTGTAATGGAAGAAAGCTAACTCAAAAGAGGCTATTCTACTTGTAGAAAGAGGATGAAAGCTGAAAGGAAACACAAACCCTAGCAAACCCTAGTTTTACCCACTAACCCTACTTTTGCCAGAAAAAGAGTTGAAACTACTGAAATGGATGCCATGGACTACTCTCAAGGTAAAATACATGTACTCAAGCTACTTCTTAAGGAAAATGCGGAAGAACCATCTTTTTGTATTTTTGAGCAATTTTATGCAGAATTATTATGTTTGTGTTTTAACTATTTGTGCCCGTGCATAGGTTTGGTGGCAAAGGGAGATGGAGTAGGTTGTTGCAGATGATGAGGAAGGTGTGGAGAGGACCTAAGGAGTCCCTAGCACCCTTATGGAGAACTCCATTGTGATCAGACTTCAAAATATCGCTCGCATGAACTTCTACAGGAAGTCTGCACTGGATCTACAGGAAGTTCTACAGGAAGAGGCCGAAAGTGATTTTTGAAGGTTTGGAGGTGGAAAAATGGTGGGAAAAAGGAAATGAAGGTTGGATGAGGGTGTTAGAGGGTCTAGGACTCCGTCAATGAAGATCAAACATGAATGAGATGGTTGGATTAGTTCAAAGGATAAGAAAGCAATTTTGCACAAAAACTTAGGAATTAGGGTTGGTTGGGAAAGTGTGGCGAATGAGTGGAGAAAACCTTAAGAGATGGACTGGAGCAGGTTGGGTGATGAAAGGATGATAAGCTAGGGGGTTCTACAAGTGAGATGCACACCTACTTCTTAAAAATGACCCAAGTAAGAACTAAAAAAACAGAGTTTTACCTATTTAAACCCAATTCTGACCTAAAAACCAGAAAAGTGTTGAACAAAACTTTATGGACAGGGAGTTATGCAAGAAAGCTATGAAAACTGAACAAGGAAAAATCTAAGCATGTAAATACAAATGATATCAACTTCTCCAACTCAAAATCACACACCAGCAATTGCATTGGAAAGCAAAAACATTGTTTTGGGTGTAGCAAGAGTGCCTTGGTCTCAATTCATGGTCCCAAGGAGGGAGAAAGGAGATCAAGGTCTGCTTGGTAGCCTTTTTGTGGATCTTTTTCTATTATTGCAGTAAACTAACTAATCAACCTGAAGTAAGAAAAACTATTATAATCATCAAAAACAACCTAAGTAACAAAGCAAGATTTAACCTAAACAACATAAATTATTTCATGAATGCAAGAAAAACATATATAAATACAAGAACGAGGTACTGGGCACTTGGGTTGGGCCCAAACCCAAGAGCTACAACTCCCTTAGAAAGATTAGTGCTGGTTCAAGGCTGGATTCATATTCATTGATAAAAAAATAATAGTCACATCCCAAAACTGTTTAAATAAAGAGCTCGAAAATGAGGTGAATGCAGGGCTGCATTAAAGTGTGAAAATAGATTGTTCAATAGCTAACCTACTAAGGCCTGAGGCCTTCTTATTTATACAAATTGAGGACTCCCAACAGTCCTCCTAAACTTTAGGAACTCGGCTGCCAAAACTTGCAGATAACAACAACTTCACTAGACCTACTCAGTTGCCCTTGTGATCATCGATGTGGTGGCCTTTGAACTCTGAGCTTCTGGTGGAGAACTCGAGGAAGGGGTCATCAATGCAGGAGACACCCTTCCTATAAGTCCTCAGCTTGGTTTCTTCGAGTTTTGGCTATCAATCTGCTCATAAATCCCTGGTCTTGATCCAAAAATGTCCAAAAATCTGCAATAAATACTCATTAGACGTTGTGGTAACGTGACTATCCCCATTCACTCAATTAACATAAATATATTAAAAAACATGCACAAAACTACGGAGAATGGTGGATTAAATGGAAACACTAGGCAAAATGAGCCCATATAGTTGCCCATTTCCGGGGTTCATCAACAGGGGCCCATAATATTTAGTAGCAGGAGGATCAATGTCAGTGAGATACCAAGGAGTGCAGAGGAGTGTTGACAATAGAGCAAGAGGCTCAGTAGCAGAGTCAACAACAACACAATTGTCCCAGTAGATAGTTGCAAACACAATTTATTCAATGTTTTTTGGATGCTTCTCAGTTGCATATGTTGCAATAACAGTGACAACAAAGGGAAGTGTTTCATGAAGTACATTCCACAGGTGCAAGATAGGAGAGGTTGATAATCCCTTTCTTACTCAGAGGGAGTGTTGAAAACACAACAAGAAAAGTCTCAATTTTGATTTTGCCTTAGTCAAATTGAGGAAATTTGAAATTCCACATCAACAGACAACTCGGAGGAGTTAACTAAGGTGGCATGGCTCTTGCCACTCAGTTAAGAAAACTCATTTCGATTTAATGAGTTGAAGTTCAATTTTCTTGAGTTGATTCCTAAAAATTAGGTGTCTAGCTTAATTCATACGAGTTAGGGGCATGAAGTTTAGTTGTGTGCGATGGTTCCTAAATATTAGGAGCTTAGGTTGAGTTAATTTCAGTGGTAGCAATTTAATTAAGTTAAATTGAGTTATGGTCAGTTAAACTAGTTCTAAATGTTAGAGAACTAGTGGAAGGTCAGGTTGTTGAAGTGGAACTTCAACCACACTCAGTGATCATCCAGATAATTAATCAATCAACCTAAATTAACTCATGCATGAAGATAATTCGAGTTAGCGAGTTGAGATGGAGATTCCAAGGCAGTGTACTATATGTTATAACATATTCCCATGTGTAAACGTGGTGCATGTTGTAAGAGGAAGGACTTAGAGGAATTGCGCAATTCAATAGAGAGAATTTCCTAAATAATACAACCCAATTTCCTCAAGGAACAACACAAGGAAATAGGAGCTTGGAGGGCATGAAAATTGGCCAAGTGTTGGCCAGATTCAGTCAATCAGGCAGAGAGATAGACTATACACTTGCAGATTGTGCTCAAGCTTGAGCAAGCATATGTATTCATCTCTATTCTTTGATTCATGCAATACATATAGGAATGAAGTTTGAGCAGTTGCTTTCCCCTAGATAAATCTATGTGCATGTGTGATTTTTCCTTTTGCATGTCTATGATTTGTGTTTTAGATTGTGAATTAACTTACACAGATTAGTAGAGTAGCTTCGAGTCTTGTGATTTAGTAAATTTCATGAGCAATTTCAAATCTACACATTAATTTCTACAGACCAGATCATTCTAGCAAATTGGTGTATTACATGTTTTTCCATATGAAGCCTTAAAAGGACTAATCTTCAATTATTCCTAGTACCCATTGTTGTAAGCAAATTCTACCAAAGGTAGAAAATCTTCCCACCTCTTGGGATGATGCATGCCATACATTCTTAACATGTCTTCCAACGCCCTGTTTAATCTTTCAGTTTGTTCATTTGTTTGAGGATGATACATTATACTAAATGTTAACTCTATTGCCAAGTCAACAAACAATGCTTTCAAAAAATTTGAGGTGAACTTTTCATCTCAATATGAAATAATATTCTTGAGTATACCATGCAATCTAAATATTTATTTTGATGGAAATATAAGTGATATCAATTTCCTTGTGGCTAGACTTGACATATATAAAATGAGTTGCCTTAGTCAACTTGTCCACCACCACCACTATTCATCAGGTTGTATAAATTCTCTTGGTAATGTTGTTATTAATTCCATTGAAATTACTTCCCACTTCCACTTAGGAATGGGGATTGTTTGCAAAAATATCACTGGATGTCTACATTCCACTTTCACTTGCTGGCACTCCAAACATATGACAATACACTTGGCAACATCCTTTTTCATGCCTAGCCAATAGTACATCTTCGTCATAACTGTTATCGTTTTACGATAATTAGGATGACTTGAATAAGGTTTATTGTGAAACCTATCAAATATCAACTTCTTCAAGTTGCTCATACAAGTTACATACCGCCAACCTTTGAATTTCAACTTACAATCATTCATTCATGAGTAATTATTACTCAATTCTCCTTCTATTTCTTGCTGTAAGCATTACTTCACTTGTCGGTTCTCACCTTGATGCATTGAATCTTTGATCCTTTCTTTGATATCAACTTCACAAGTACTATTGGATGCCATATGAGCCACTTGCACCCTTATGCTAAGTGCATCTTTTACTTTCTTTTCCTTGCCTTTCATATATTTTATTTTAAAATCAAATTCATTAATCAAGGCTAGCCACCTTGCCACCTTGCATTCAACTTGGGTTGGTCGAATAGATATGTCAACCCTCCATGATCTAACATTAAAAAAAAAAAAATCCTTCTAAGCAAGTAATGCCACCACATTTTCAATGCATGCAATATTGCTACAACAGCCTCCAAATTTTTTTGCTACACTCAAATTTTGGAGCCTACTATGGATCTTGTGATCGATCATTCCTTAGTCACTTATTGGTAATCTGATGATTTCAAGCTCCCTTCTTCAATCTCAAGAGTCGTTCATGATGTTATCTTTATATAGAAAGTATCATCTTCGGGTATGTGAGTTATTGCTTGTCATGCAAAGGGAAGTTTTGGTCTACTTGAACGGGAAATATTTGTTAAAATGAGTTATTCTGATCATATAGACATGCTTCTCACTTATTTCCAAATTTTCATGCACTATTACACAAGTGTCGTCATTATCCTCACAAAGTCTATCATTAGAGCTACACTTGTCATAAGCTACCAAAAATGTTGTTGCATTAAGTAAAGTATGTATTCATCGGTTCACATCGGTTCTACTGATCCCACACTTAGCCAAATTCCAAAGGATTCCTAGCAACCTAGCCTCATCCAACCTTCCTAAACTACACACTTTGCATTTGCAACCCTCAAGCCCTTTCCTTTCCTGCTGGATTTGCGCAATGCACATAAAGCCCAATATCCCTTGACATCCAAAACTATGTGGAGGTTACCTCTAGTGACCTTCCCTTAGCCATAGCTCACTTCTCTCAAGAACTACATAGATTTGTCCTCTGGGCCTCCCTGCTGCTTGGTCCTCCTTGCCTCTGAAAAATGTGTAGATTTGTCCTCCAGGGCCTCATCCCACAGCAACCACTGCTTGCTTGAACTGTACAATTATGACCCTCAATAGTAACTACACAAATCTTTCCCTCAATGGGCACCGTGCAATATTATCCCTCAGTCCAGCTCAGTCACTGAGCCTTCTCCCCCCTGACCTTATATCGGTCCTGGCTCAGTCAATAGATTATCATGCAACATCTTAGACTAGGGGTTTATCATACTGATGTCGTCTTGTCATGAGTGGATTACATATACATGAATTCTACCAGGCTATGTAAAGATGATTAAGAAGAATATGAAGGAGTAGGACATGCTAGATGATACTTAAGGAGATGATGAGAAAAGATAAGTATCATATATGAAGACTAAGGAACCCAGGGTATGATAGAAGATCAGGATCACAGGATGACTCCATCTAATTCACAACCTTGTGGAGGGTAGGTATGAAAAACAAAGCACATCTTTCATGAAGTTAAAATACACCTCTTAGCGTAGGATGAATGACAACTTATCATTGTCATATCATTATGTATTCAAAAGACAAGTATGGTTGCAAACACTCAAAGTCATTCCATGTGTTTCCTCTAAGTGTTTTTCTCCCTTTCGCTTGTTGGATAAACTATCATCTTTTGGCATGTTTAATTGTTATGTCATGTTTGCGAGTCTTTTTTGGTGGTTTTTAAAGTTGACCTCTGTGTATATGAGTTGTCCTAACCATATAATATTATGCAAACAACTCACAAAATAGAATAAGAGATAGATCAACGACTTCAAAATTAGTCTCTTTGAGGGAGAAACATCCTTTACATTACAAAAAAGAAAACTTCTTGGATGATCAATTGAAAAAAATTCCTTTCTATATATAGGAGTCTAAGGGGTCACAATATAATCAGATCCAACATAACAATAATAATGTAAGGGCACAACAATAAAAATAAGGGGCTACAATGACAATAATAAAGGGGAAATACACTAGTATTATAGGGACTAACATGCCCCTCTCCTTCAAAAAAGTGTTGTCCTCAACACTCGAGTAGTTTTGGATGCTTCTATATAAAATAAGTTATAGCAAAAATGCCATGATGACCTGTTTGAAGTTGAATAACCCTATAATCCAAAGCTTTGATACCAAATGTTATGCAACCAACTCACAAAATGGAATAAGAGATAGATCAACGGCTTCAAAATCAGCCTCTTTGAGGGGGAAACCTCCTTTACATTACACAAATGGGCAATGCTTGGATGATCAAATGACAAAACTTTTTTTCTATATATAAGAGTCTAAGGGGCCATAATATAATCAGAGCTGACATAACAATAATAATGTAAAAGCATAATAATAACAATACTGGGCTTCTATGGGGCACAGTAATAAAAATATGGGGACAACAAAGGCACAACGATAACAATAAGGGGCTACAATGACAATAAAAATGGGGGAATACAATAGTATTATCTCATGCACAAAGTCTTGAACACTGTCACACAAGTGTCGTCACGACTGTCATAAAGTTTATCTCAAGTGTCACACTTGTCACTTCTTTTTATGAGACAGTCACACAAAGGGAAATTCTTTCTTGTTTCTCCGTTGGTCTATGTTGTCGTGTCATCGAAGTATGCTAAGTGTGTGATCAAGTTCAAGTTCATCACAAGTCTATCTTCCTCTTGCACTTAGTCATTTTTCCAAAAATCTTTCCAACTGGGAAACTCAGCTGCACTGGACCCTGACTGAACTACGCACTGGATAGCCTCAGCCCTTAGTGTTGTGACCTTATTGCCTGGAACTACGTAGTGCACAATCACTATCCTCCATGGCAGTTGCACTATGCAATTCTAGAGCTTAGCAACTTTCCTTAACCCCCAGAATTGTGCAACAATTCCTCCTAGTCTGACTTGAACTATGCACGTCACACTGTCAGTCCTCAAGCTTTTCCCCTTGGCTATTGGAACCCCACAATGGGCATAAAACCCAACTTCCCTTGGCCTCCATAACTACATAGAGGTGTCTCCTAGTGTCCTCCCTTAGCCAGAGCTCACTACCCTCAAGAATTGCATAGATTTATCCTCTAGGCCTCTTTGCTACCCAATCCTCCTTTCCTTTAAAAACTATGCAGAACTGACCCCTTATGGCCTCATCCCACATCAACCACTACTAGCTTGAATTGTGCAATTCTAACTCTCGGTGGCCACGACACAATTTTTCTCTCCACTAGGGATTGTGCTAAAAAGTTCCTCAGTCAAGCCCGAGCTACGCTTAGTGCAGTCTCAATGATCAAGCCCTCTCCCTGTCACTTGGAACTGTGAAATGTGTAGTTACTGGGCCCCCTCTCCCAACCTATCACTTGTCCCAGGTTCAGTTCATGGATAGTAATGCATCATCCTAGAGTGGGGAGTTTTCAGATTGATGTCATCCCATCATGAGTGAATTAGAGGAACATGTACACTATCAAGCCATGGCGAGATGATGAAGAATAAGAATAGGCAGGGAGGAATTCCTAGAGACTCACTTGTAGCTGAATAGACAAGTGGACCTACCAAGAGCAAGAAAAGGAACACAAGTGTGCAACCACTTGCCAAGACCGAAGATTATTGAAGACCTCACATTATCAAGCTATGCAGAGGAGAAAATAAAGCATATCCAAGAGCACATCTATCACTCAACAACAACAATGGGTTGACATTGCCACATCATCAAGCCAATCCATGTCAGAAGTGTCATGACGTCGTGTCATGAGTTTCCATATGCCACATCACTACTTAGGGCCATGTATATTGTGAATCAAATGTATTGTAAAGTGAAAGTCCAATGGACACATAATAATATGAAGATTCATATAAGTTGAAAAGTCATAGGAAGTTGAATAGTCATGAGGGTAGTCAAAGAGTCACAAGGGGAAGCATCACCCTTGGTTATATATACCCCCTCATTGTATGAGAAAAGGACTTTTCACCTTGGCTCCTCCTGCAATGCATTAGAGATATTAGTTAGTTCTTTGAGGAGCAAGGAGTGGCTCCAATATCCCAATACTAGGGCTAGTGATGTACAATGTAAATATGTGTCTTGGAACTTTTTCTTAATTATAGAAGTCTTTTCAGGCCAATACATTTACATGCATGACTTATGAATGTTGTGTTGCACACTCACTAGGCACACTCACCTTATTATTCAAAAACATGATTACATCACTTTCCTATGTTGATAGCTAGAGCCAAGGCAGATATTTGAGGATCTGGCAACCGGGCCTTTATACCAGATGGGACTCCTATAAAAAATGATGTGCAGCCTAATTGGGACTTCATATTGGGGAGATCCCCTTGGTTAATGGATTTCCAACACTATCAAAAAATTGTGCTATAGGGAGGGCCAAATGACAAGCAGAGCCCATTGCATATGGTTTGAATCTCTTATCTAAAATGACTCATACACAAATCATACTCCCGGGCTGTTTCTCCAATTTTTCCCTTTATCAATTTTCACTCCCTGACGAGCCTCTTGATCACTGGTCCCAGTTAAAGTTTGATGGCGAGGATGGAACATCCATAACTGAGCACATTTCTAATTTTATTAAATTTTTTGAATATTATGAAATAGATATGAAGTGTTTTCTTGTGTGATTTTCTTCCTCACTCTTGAAGGTCACGCTAATCGGTTGTGCGATACCTTTCTATCTGCTTCCATTCATTCCCTTCATTGTTTCCTTAGGGAGCTCCATCAAGCCTTTGATAAGTATAACTTTCGAAATGTTTGTGGAAGAATCAATCTCTTAAGAATGGAACCTAATCAATTAGTTGAGAATTTTTATGATCGATTCCTTCAC
Organism: Pinus taeda; assembly: GCA_000404065.3. NCBI lineage: Eukaryota > Viridiplantae > Streptophyta > Pinopsida > Pinales > Pinaceae > Pinus > Pinus taeda. Next base: position 100,758 of record APFE030022913.1, read on the forward strand.
CTTTTCTATGAAATTATAGAAGAAGATTTGAATTAGGAATTCTTGAAACAAGAGTTTGAGCGCTTGGTTCTTATCTCTTCATGAGGTGAACCTGAACCCCCTGATTTTTTTTCTTCCCAAACTCTCATTAATCATGAGACACCTCTAATTTCAGAGGATGAATTTACCTTCCCTTTTCAAGTTCTGATAGTGGTGCCTCTCTGCAATGGTAAAAAAGTTGAAAAGTCTGCAAATCAAATTCCAAATCCATATTCTCATTCTTCTCCTACCTTTCATGAATCAAATTCAAGGGAGGGAAGTCCAGAATGACTTATGATGCCTATGGTGACTAACTCCTCCACTCTAGAAGATGATGTCATAGTTCATAACTCAAGTCTCGAATCTGATCTAGATTTCTGCTATCCTCTATCATCTACATGCGATGACTCTTTGTACCATGATCCACTTGAGAAATCTATTCCGCCAATGAGTTTTCCACACTCTATTGATTTTCGCATTGTTGGTTCAAATTGTGATCAAGTACAAGGCAATCACTCTACACAGGTAGAGGAGTAGGAAGGTGAAGGTGCTTTCAATCTTTCTTATGTTTTTATAGATCCTTCATGTCAAGATGATGCACTTCCATTCTTAGATGACTGTCAATATTCAAATCACGGTAGTGAATTAAATGTAATCAATTCTTTCAATCAACCCCCAAACTTGGGAAGAAATCATTCCAATGATGATTATTCTATTGTTGTATGCTGTGAAAAATGCCCAAGCCCATCACATGATCTTTCAGTTTCTCATGAAGATTTTAATTTAGATTTAGAATTTGGTTCAATAAAAGAATATGTTCATATCGAAACTTCCTCTTCACCTCATTATCCCTTATGTCCTACCATTTGCAACACATTTTCTTGCAATGAAGATACTCCATGATCTTCAGTTTCTTCATCCGATGAGTTATCCCATCGATTGAAACAAGGCAATGAGGTTTTCCATGATGAAATTGCAAACAATCAAATCATAGAGTACCCTTCCCATTCCCTGTCATCTCTTCTCTTGCATGAAGAAAAATCTTCAAAATAGCCTTCTCATGAGATATCATTGTTTCATTTGCGTTTGAATATGCTATTAGAAGAGCCTCTCCAATTGAGTAATCTGATTGTTGAAGTTGAAAAATCTGGTGAAACCTGTGACATAGATGGTTGCCATCCAATGAGCAGTTTTGAAATCAGTAACAACAACTATCCTCAAACCATGCATGATATGGTTCAAGCTTCAAAACGTGATTCTACAATCCTGGAAAGTTTTGGAACCTGCTAGGGATTCAAGGCACTTCAACTTCTGTTGATGGTTATGTCAGGATCTCGCGACTCTGGTAAGCCTCCCGAACTAAATTAGATCTAGTTTCTCTTGAACAATCCATCTATTTGCATGGTTTCACTCGATGTGAGTTCCCGTGTAAAAAATGTTTGGTATTTTGGGTGTGACCTCTCAAAATTTCAAGATTTTATTTATGACCGAATTCACAAATCTGTTGTAGTTTTTTTGTCTTCATGCAAATCTCTCACATCAAACTTGGGTTGGGAATGTGCATCTCTCATAGAGTCATAGAATTGTGAAGTGGATTATCTCAAGGACTATCTTTTCCCGAAGGAATCATACTTATCGAATTTATCCTTTAATTGTCACCTCCTCAATCTTCTCGTGAATTTTTTATTACAAATCTATCCTCTCATCACACCAAAACTCTTCTTGAGTGATACGAAATGCACAAGTTGTCACACGAATCAATTCTTTCTTCGTTCTCCATGTCCTAACTGGTCTTATGAATTTTTGGTGCTAGCATCCTTTTTAAACTCTTTCAATGATTAATATGCATGCACAATTTGTCCCTAGTTGTAGGAAGGTGGTTTGTCATATTTGGCCCTCAAGGAACTTGGTTCAATTCTTTAGAGCATTTGCGAGATTCTTCAAATTGATATTTTTTCATTTATTGCAAACCTGAAATCTGAGGTTTCAATTAGCTCATCTAATCATTTCTCTTTCCTTGGTCATTTTCATTCAACTTATCATTTTCCCATCAACACATCCAAGGACCGCTGTTTCAAACCCCATGATCTTCATTGTTCAACATCTCTCTATTCAGATTTTTGTCAAGTAGGTGAGGCACTTCAGCCTTCACTGATGTATGGTATGTCCTTATTGTCTTGACATGACTATCAAGTATGATTAGATCTGTTTTTCCTCACACAATTCCCATCGTGATCCCACTCTTCGAACTAAAAATTCACCTTTTCCAAGATTTCAGGGTTTTCAAGAGGGCCATCATGAATTTGACGATCCAATCACTGAATGGATGGAAAAACCTTACTTGGAAATCTCGTTGGATACAACACGTTTCAATCTCTCCTCGCACTTGCTAAGGAGCTCAGTGTAGATGAAGGCACATCTGCAAGAGGCTTCCGAGGTTTGTTGAAAAATAGTACTCATCGAAAAGGTAAGCATGTGGATTGAATGAAAGTAATGGTTGTGACACACCTTTCCTCCCATAGGAAATACCTTCCTTTTCTTGTGCAAGTTTTTCAAGCTTTTATATCTTTTATTGCACATCACCTTTTATCTATTTTAATTGTTCATATCTTTGTGGATGCAGGTCGGGAATGACTACAATGGCTTCATTAGAAATTTCATTATACATGACCCCGACCTTCTAGCTGTTAGGTTAGGAGTAGCATTAGTTGCATCCCGGGTTTTCCCTTTCTTGCACTGATTCTACACTCATTTCCTATAGTCTGTCCTCATTTTCTTATTCCAATTCTATACCATGTTTGCTTTAGCCATTTTGTTCTCTTGTTTTCTGGTTTTGTTTCCTGGTTCTGTGCTTTCTTTCTTTTTGTCTGGCTTTCCTTTTTCCTTTTTCCTTTTGTTTTCATTATGCGAATAAGTTTTGTGCCTAGACTTGTTTGGCTTCTTAGTATGTGCGTGGTTGAACTATAAAGAGTCTTGTGAAACTTCAACATTTGGCTAGCCTTCTATCCATTTTCCTTGTGTTGGTTACATCTTTTGGCCGATGATGTTCCGACAGAAAATATGATTCGTTCGTAAGGAGAGTTTTGGTCCAGCCATGAACCCACATCTAGTCCGGGCACCTCATGCCTATACTCAATTTTTCTGCATTAGTGTTCTCAATCTTATCCGACTAGTAGAAATGAAGAAGGGGAAAAAATCTAAACGAGCAAACCTAAATCAAAGGTCTCTATATGCTTCTCTGAAGGAACAACCTCATAAGCTCTCAATAATTTGGGATCCCTCTTCCACACCAAAGTAAATAAGTTCCAATGCACAATTCTCTTTATATAAATAAATAAGGTGAAAGAAGAGAAAGGCTTCCTGCACAGAGAGGTGAAGCAAGCAACTTCACCAAGGTACAATCTAGGGTCACTATCAGCGGAGAAATGTTTGTGTTCCTATGTGACTCCATCGAGGTACTATCCAGGCTAGCTGGCAGCGAAGCAACACCAAAGATGAAACCTTATTCTCTGAAAATATTAAGCTCGCAAGCTACACTACCCTTCCCAACTTGAAACATTGTGATTGTGTTGAATATTATGTTGTGTTCGACCGATAAGGTATAGAGGGGACAATGGTTGTTCGTGGGCTAAGTGGGAAGGCCAAGGTAATATACACGATGTGTTAACACCCAGGTTGTTCCCTATGACTCCCAAGGGAATACGGCCGAGGTAACCACTAACCAAGATTTGGAGTATAGGTCCTATCCTACCTATAATTAGAGAGGGCTCTCTCTTTAAGTTTTGGCTCTGTTTTGTGAAAATTTTAGGCTAGCTATAAGTTTCAGTTTTTGTTTTGAGGCTTTGGTTGTGAACTATTGTTGTAAGAAGGGCATGAAATGTGTGAAAGATGCTAGTCCATTGGGCATATGGAGTCAGAAATCTGAGACAGTCCTGGTGCCTGTGATGGAGAAAGTTTTACTGCAAGGCTAGATGGCTATTCTTAATATAAATTTCTGATTAGTGAGTGAAACAATGGGAAATGGAATTACAGACAGTGCGATAACAATTTGAACAACCATTTCTACTTAGTAGCATACATGAATTACTAAATAGTAATTGCGAAATATTCAGGGTTTATTGGAGCAATTAAGAATTCCAATTAAACAGCTGAAGTCATAGAAAACATTTATAGTGAAGATAGATTGAGATCAGGGTGTCTCCATGGACAAATCCTGAGCTATTCTTTTTCTTTCTTCCTAGTATTTAGAAAAACATATGAGAGATGTGAGCTTTAACAAATAACAAAACATTAACAGAGATAGAGAACACTTATTATATTAAGCCATAGCACTAGAATCCTGTAGCATTCAATGGTTCCAACACAGCATGCATCAGTAAGACCCAATTCCTGTAAACTCCGAGCTTTGTTTATATCATTCTTCCAGAAATTACAACAGAGTTCTCCTTCTTCATCAGAAACAACAACAACCACCCCCTGCAAGCTTATGCGAGGGGGAATATATACAATCGGTTTTAAAAAATATCTGAACCGCTGAGTCATTTGATAGATTAAATACGCTCACCAACTTTACAAAATACCAGATAAGGAAGTTATTGCTACCCTAAATGTAAGATAAATAGTCTTTAATTCTGTCAGAACTCTTCTTGACCTTTGGAGGACACTGAGTCGGTTGAGCGTTATGCATTAATGCTGAATGATGTGTCTTTATACTTTGTCATGCTGTAGCTTTCTCGGCCCTGTTACCTGTAGCTGTTAGTGTTGCTTTTAGTGGCCGAATCTTCCTGCTGAGTTGGCTCATTCCACTTTTCTCCAGTCATAGTGTATGCATCATATTTTTTGAATATGATGACTTATGTTTCTTGATGACAAAACTTTGATGAAAACCTCTTGTTTACAGTAACAACTGTATCATTCTGGTCCACCACTCCTGTGTAGGCAATTGATGCCTCAAAATTGCATCTAAGGTTTCATCTACCTCTGTGTATTTGTAGAAGTTTGGAGGCACTTCAAACAAATGTCTGATCTCATTCATAATAAAAAATAAGTTCTCTATTCTGTCATAGAGACTTTGCCCAGATGTTGGCCTTGTTACCTCTGAAGTACTTGATCCTTGACTGATCTGATTGGTGGCAAATGTGTTCACCCTTTTTGCATAAATCTCATGTGATAGCAGTCTCCCTGCACTGTTTAGCAAGCTAGGAAGACCTCTGCCCTGTAATGCTGCAAACTTGTCCATGAATCTGTTGACTTCTGTTTGCATGTCCTGGCTTCTTCTATCCAATGTCTACACCAGGCTTTTCAATGTGAGGACCCTCTTTATCAGCTGGATGGTTTCAGTTTTGTTGGAGATTCCTATTACTGCCAGCTGAGGACCTGTCCGGTTATTAAGCACATTGATCATTCTGTTGGCTATCTCAGGCATACTGCCTAGAGATGCCCTTGCTCTATGGACTTCCTTCTGTGCTTTGCCTATGAGCTCCATTTGCTCATGGACAGTCTCAATATATTGCCACTGATCTGTTATTGATTGGCCAATGTGGGTCCACAAAGCTGTCTTGACCTCAGCCACCACTTTGTCAAGGGTGAGCTCTTTCTCTAGCTCCTTTATCTTCTCTTTGAGAGCTTTTATTTCTCTCCCTTTTTCAGCCACATTTTGCTTGGATTTGTCATATTTTTCACTCAGCTTAGCCAAATTCTCCTTGGCTCCATTCAGCTCTAACATCTGGGCTTCTAGGACCTTGATTTCACTCATCAATTTCTGCATATCGAGGCTCGGAGCCTACTCTGAGGTTGGTGCTGGTGCTGATGTTGATGTTGATGTCGCTGTCTGTTCTATGGGAGGAGCAGTAGTCTGTGGGGGCTCCTCAAGGTTTATGACCTCTGGAGGGGGCTGAGAAGGCTGACCTCCTTCTTTCTGCTGTAGGGCTGCCTATAGTGCAGCCTCTGTGTCCTCCAGCTTCCCTTCTGTTTGCACTAGCTGTTTGTGCAGTGCTACCAGCAATGTTGCGACCTCCTAGCCTTGTCTTTGCTGGGCAACCTCTTCTGTTTGAGGATGAATGGTTGCTGGGAGCTTAATCTCTTTTCTTAGAGCTGCAAGGTCTACATCTCTTATTTTAAGCAGCGTTTGTATGGCCTTTGGGTCCTTTGGGTCATGCCCAAGCTCTATGATTATATCCTCCAAAGACCTGATCCTATTGTCTTTGGCCTGAGAGGATGCCTTCTCCAACTCAAGTTGGGCAGCTGTATTGTTTAGGCTGTTTTCCAACCTATTAGCCAACAATGTTTTATCTGCCAGTGTTGCATAGGCCATCTCACCCGTTTTCTTGTGAAGTTCTATTTGGTCCATAGGGTGGATGTCCTTGGCAAGAACCTCAAGGTTGGTTCTTATATAGTCTGCAGCTGACTGTGGCTGCAGCATAGTGGGCATGAAATGGCTCATGGTCATTTTCCCTTCTGTGATGTCATAGGCTGACATAAGGCTCTGTTGATTGGTAGGGGCCATCTTAAGCAACTGGTTGTAGATTTGGAGCCTGAATGGCTCATTCCTCCTTTTAATATCAATGAATTGTTGCTTGATGCCTATCTCTGCTCTCCTTTGCTAACTTGAGGAGCTGACCTCTCCTCCAAGGGTTCTTTCTTGTTCCTACTGAAAGGAACTGGCAGATGCCTCCATGCTCGGTGGGCACATGCCCAATGATTGCCCCATAGGCATTTCTTCCTCGGAGAGGGGATTCATCTCTGCTTTTTCCTGATTTGTGGACGTGGTGAGGGGAGTCTCCTGCTCTCTATCCCTCTTCTTTCCCTTTTCTCTTTCTGTGGAGTTTGCAGCATAGGCTCCACCTGTCTTTTCTTGGCCCGGAGGGCATAATTCTCTTTGGCTGATTGCTCAGTAGGTGTTGGGGCTTCAGCTGTTTGTTCTTGCTGTATAGGCTGCCCCTCTTTTTGCTGTTTTTCTTGCTGTTCTACCTGCTTTTCTGCTTGCTGTTCTGTTTGCTGCTCTGTCCTAGGAGGTGGCTATTCCTGCTCCATCTACTTGTATTTATCCTTGCTTGATTCCTGTTGGGCACTTCTGGCTGCTTGCTGCTGGGCTGTGGAAGATGATGCAGCTGCTCCAAGTTGCCTTTGATAGGAAGAGGAAACCTGCTCACAAGTTTCTAAGTCAGCCTCTTTCTCAATATTTCTTGCTTCTCTTTGTAGCATTTGCTCTCTACCAATTTGCTCTTCTAGAGTGTCCTCTTTCCAACTTAAAGAATTGGCATACTGCTCAATATGAGGCAGTCTCACGTGAGCGTAGCTACCCAATTTGTATTTTATCCTCCTGAGGGAAATGAAATGATTAGGGTCATAAGGCACCCATTTGAAGCTGGTCTGCAATTTGAGGGTCTCTAGGATCATATCAGCTTCCTTCCATCCTTCCTCCCTTTTGTTGTATAGAAATGGGCCTAGCTGATTTCTCACTTTTAGTTGCACCTTCTTGTTTTTACTTTGGAAATGGACAAAGTCCGCATTTCCAAACTGCCTAAAATACTCTAGGGCAAAAAGTCTCATAGGGACATATCTTGGCAGCCTATAAGGGTTCAACTCACAACCATATATTTGATTACTGTATGGTGTTGGTAAAAGTACCAATCACCAATGCTGTAGGCCTTTGAGAGGTGAAGAATTCTTTGCATCTCCTCTGTCAATCTGGGAGGAGGGACACCCAATAACAAGGTCATAGCTGGATGGATAAAAAGGTCTATGAATTCACAATAGGTGTAAGGTGAATAAGATATAAGATGAAAGACTGAAGACCAAAACACTACAGACCTTGGGTTTCCCTGGGCATTTAGCTTCTTGAGAGGAACAGGGAAGGCATTAGGCTGATAAAATAAAAATAAGTGATAAATTTACCTAGTGTATTTAAACACCTTTTCCCTTTCTAGATTCATCAATTGTTCATGAATCTTATTGGCAATGTATGTGGAAAAATCGTAATGCACAGCAGGAAGCATTCCAGGGGAGAATATGGATAGCATGGCCATAATGGTTTCATCAACATCCTCATATGTCCCATAACCCAGGATGTAACTGATCAGATCTACCAGCATTTTGCCCAACTCATTAAGATATTGATAAGCTATAGGAAGGGTGGTGCTCATAGCTTCAAATTGTGGCTGCATAAGCAACTGACTAATCTTGGAAATCTGAGCACTGGACAACTTGCCCCCTTTCGTTATCAAGTCATGGATGGAGAGAGGAGTTAAGGGCTTTGTAGTGTGAAAGTGCGGCATTTCATTGATGGCCTCAGGGGTGATATGGAACAATACTGAGCCTGAGGGGCTGAGAACGGCTCTCTGACAGGGGTCATAGCTAGACCGGCATTGATTTATCAAGTCTGGGAGGACATTGACCTGAGGAAGGTTGTAAATGGGTATGTTGGAGTCCCAAATTCCTAAGGTATCAGCCCCACTGAGATATTGGGCTTTCAACTCATTCAGCAGGTGAATATTGAATTTGGAGGTCATGGAAGTGCAGTCTAGCATTTGGTAATCTTTATCACCCAGGGCTTTCCACTCTAGCTCTCTGTGTGGGGCATTCAGAGGCTGAACATTCAGGGCTACTGGTGTTTCCATGGCTAAGTAGTACCTGTGACTTGTACTAGAACTGGTTTCAGTGGGAAGAACAACACAGAGGGCTAATTTTGCAGAAGTAAAGCCAATTGTAAGGGAAAATGAGGCAACTGTGGTGACAATGGTGTAAAATGCTCAAAGAGAGTTAATTGAGCAACTGCAAGGACTAGCAACTAGTCAGTCCACGAATGCGCGGACAGACTGCGAATTTAGGAAAAAGCGACTATATATGGGTTCAACAGGTGAAATTCGACCCTACAACTGTAAAGGAACGCTGGTTTACCGGGAATCTGCTGGTAAATACAGGTTGCATTACTCTTGTTAATTCAGTGCTGGAGAATTATGGACAAAACCAAGCGCTGAGGGAATGCTTTGGGTAAATACCTGGTGAATTGCCGGCAATGGTCACAAATCCAGGCAGGTGGGAGGCGCCAACGTCTTCAGGTCGATTTCTGCAGGTTGGCAACAGGTGGTCGTAAATTACATGCAGAGGTGAGAAACAGTTCAATTTGCAAAAGTGAAAAAAAACACGAAAATTGGCTAAAATATAGACTTTTTGGGTATTGGCACGCTTTTTGGATGACGTCAGCATGACGTCATCAAGTGGGGTCAAGGTCGGGTGACGTCAGCATGACGTCATCGAGAGACATGGCAGCCTGTGAGCGGTCCACGAGGATTGCACAGGAGGCGAACACGTCGGAGCACTGGCGGGCGGGGGTGCCAACAGGGCGCCGAGTCAAACTGACATGGGCGGGCGTAGCGCTGACGTGGGCAGGCAATATAATACAGCGGTAAGTGGATTTTCTCGGACCGCCCTCGATAAGGTCACGGTATTGTCAGAGGGCGACCCGAGAAATATGGGGGTGACGCGTGGCAGAGGCCTAACGTCACCCTTTGACAGTTTCTCGGGCGGTAAAGTGCGGTGATCGAGGCCCATCCGATATGCATGTGGGCCGTCGGATGGGAAAGCCCAGATCCGACGGTCGACGGGTTGATAAGACGCAAGGACAATACGGACGCGGGGAAACATAAAATATTAATATTTCCGAAATGCGAGCCCGACGGAACATTAGAAAAAGTGGGTTTTTGGGTTTTTTGCAGATGGGATTTCACAAAGGTTTACTTACAAAGCGGGTTTAGGCTATTAATCCAAGCAAATCCTGGATTAATCCCAGATTAATTTTTTGGCGCTCTTTGGGTCGCGCTCAATGTTTTAGCGCTTGAAACATTCAAAACCATACATAGAGCTATAATGCTCGGGGAAGGGGATACATAGATTTTTTGGGTTTTTTGCCAAATTTACATAGTAATAGGGGGATAGGGGATATAAGGAGTTAAATAGTGATAGATTAGTAGTTAACATGAGCGAAAAAGGTGGATGAGGGGGGGTAAAATACTAAACTGTTTATATGAAAACAACTTAGTTTTTAGGAAGTAGATCAAAATGAAAAGAATTTTTACACAAGAAATGTGGCTCTTAAAGAAACAAGAACCAACAAAAGACTTTGACTTCTTTCATGAACATAAGCGGCATAGGGATGTTAGCCATGAATGTGATAGGGGGTGATCTGGAAGTTAGACATGCTTCATTAAGTTGCTGTAAGACTGCTGAAAATAGGAAATTTGCACTGGCACCATGTTTTTACCTTTGCTTTAGGCCAGTGAAATGCCATAAACCATGCTTTCTGCAACCCCATCTACCTACCCACTCAATTGCCTAACATTTTTTGTTACTCCAAGGAGGGTGCACTTAGATTTGCAAACCCTTTTGTGCCTTTTCTTTTCCTTTGGCTTTTTCTTTTGATTTTCTATCTAAAACTAACCTTATTGCTTGCAAGGCCCCAGATTAAACAGTTGGGAACCTTCTTTCTCTACCTATCTACTTTATCTGCCAAGATTGAGCTATTTGGTGGCATGACCCAGCTTAGGCTGTTGGATCACCCATTCTGAAGTAGGGCAGCATCAACCAAATGTAGGTATACTTCCTCTACAAAAATATGAGATCTTTGTATCACCAAAGTAGATCATATTGGCATTTCCCCTGCCAATCATGGAAAATGAAACCTATTGGTATAGGTAGCTAACAGGTTGATAGGAGACCAATGCCTAGGGAATCTGATAGGAGTGCTTTTAAAGATGATCAGTAAGGATTTCTGCTGCACTCCATATGTCACGTAGTTTGAAAAGAGATAATTCAGGTGCTTGGTTCATTAGTCCTTCATCAAGGTAAACTCAAGAAAACACATACATCTAAATACTTAGGGGGTAAATATGGCTAATCTCAAAGAGAAATGTCCTGGCTCTAGTGGCCAACACACAAAAATAGGCAGCCTAATACAAGCGTTGTAGTATAGATGAACAAGAGGAAGGAAAGGAGGGAAATCAATGCAGAGGGCTGGACAAAACAAAAAATCCTAAGTAACAAGTTCCACCAGAAATATGGAAGAATGAGGAGGTGAAAATGTAGAAATAGTGGAGTGCTAATTAAGGTCCCAAGCTCTATGCATCATGAATACATTTGTCACCAAATACCATTAAGTAAATTTGTGCACATTAAAAGTATTGTAGGCTATTAAATAACATAAGTAAATATGCAGTTAACATAGGTATTGTTACTACTTAGTAGGAAATATACAACCATGAATGAGAGTGATACCAGCAACTTCATTACATTATTTCAGAGGAGGAAAGACATATATGAAGTGATAAACAAAGGGGAAACATAATGCACATTTCTTTGATTGGAATCAACAAAACAGTTTCATCAACCTTCAAGATGGAGTCCAAATCACCAGTCCATTACATTCAGCAATTGTATCAGCCTAAGGACCTCATGGACAGTAAATTGAACCAAAGTGGAACCGCAAAATTCTAGCCTCTTAGGTGCAAAATTCTGGAACCTGCGTTAAGTGGTTCTTCCCTCTTTTAATAAGGAAAGGGAAAGCTTGAAAAATAGTTACAAAATATCTCAGCCTGAGCTCCAGTTGTCTCAACGTGCAATGGCTCTGCTGCCTAAATGATTACAATGGATTCAATTCCTTTCTTGAAAATGTAGAAATTACATAATAAAAGACAAAAGGAAAATTAGATGATGATAGAGGAAAATATCCCCCTGTCGTTTTTATGATGGCCTCTAATCAGGCCATGTCTCTACCACAATGCTCTTCTTCAACTACTTGGCTGATTCACTTGTCGCTTTCCTCTTAATCGCTTGAACTTACCACCTTCTAGAGCTAGAAGCAGCTAGTTGTGGTGGCTTTAGTGGTGTCATGGAAACACAGTTGTCGACTCATCCATCATATAGCTATCCACATTTCACTATCGGAGTGATATATGCCCTGTAATATAGCTATAATATTATATCGAAGTCGTGCCTTATCGGAACTTTATTCTTAAGAGACATTATGAAAATAGCGAGTTCCGATGTCTTTAGCCCCTTTTGTTTTGCCCCTTTCTACATTTCTCACCATAGGATTGAGGGCTTTGACCTGCTACTTAGACTGAAGGTGCTAGGGAATTTTTTTCCTACCGAGGGACATTTTTCCTTTGTAAAGTGCTTTGTGCCCCTTGGTTCTTTAAACTCTTCTCGACTACATACTAGGAAAATATCAGAGCCCCTCCCGTTGAAGGTTTCCAGTTGAGGAAATAACTTTGGAGTTGCGATATTCTCACTTCTCTTATATGCGACCTCCGATATGACGTCATCACTTCCACGTGGTACCTCATGGGTGGTGACACGTCACCCAGATTTCCCCCCATAGGTCCTCTCAAAACACCAAAATTGCATGCCACGTGTCCTTCAGTATCGCCATGTTATTCTGACATCAGATGCCACTGTAGCTTTATCGAAACCAATCATATGCTACCACGTGTCTTTATCGGAGCCAATCATATGTAGCCATGTGTAGCTTATTGGAACCAATCATATGTTGCCACGTGTCCTACTATAGGAGAGAGAAAAGGGCCTATCCACCTTTGGTTTTGCGAGGAAATCCTTTGCTAATCCTTATCGGCGCTCCCTGGCGGTTTTTAACACTATCAAAACTTTTCCCATATCACAACTTTTTAAAGGTTCACATGTTTTGAAGTTCTAATGTTGCGATATTGTGATGCGCCGACCTCTTCCAAGCTCTAATGTTTCTATGTGTCTATGTGCGATCGATGATATGTGGTCACCAATATGTTGGATGCTCTTGTGTGCGATCACTGATATCCAATGTCACAGGAACTCTGATATTGTGATCATCGATATTTTGATATGCCTTCACAAGGCTTCAATCCTCGAAACTTCAGAAGACCATAACTTTTGATCCAGGAGTCCATTTTTGGACTTCCACATATCATTGGAAAACTTGTTTAGATAAATTTCCAATGGAGAGGGTCCTATTTAGGTTTGAGTCCTTTTTAGGCTTGGAAAATAACTACAAATGTCTCTGCTCATTTGTTCTTTGGATAGTTGAAAACACATTTTGCAGTAAGTGACAACACAATGCAGGGGCAACCCTAGACCACCTTGCCTAGAGCTATATATATATATATATAGAGATATATATTCATAGCTCCTTGGAAATAAAATCAATAAATATAAATGCATGATTCATCACATCCATCATGAGCATACTAATGGGTAACATATCCCAAGCAATCATTACAATCATGACATACAAGGAGTCATTCCAATAATGAACCCAACAGTGAGCTTCACAACTCGAGCATTCATTTTCATTTGTAGAAACTTAATATCTTACACCATTCACAACATAACATAATTCATCACAGTCTTCAATACAATATACATAAGCAATTTATAATTATCTCCATGTTTAAACATGGCTAGCAACTAAAGGAGAGACTTCAAATCTCCACCTAACTATCATCCAACCACATTGTAATGTTTCTTGTAGCTAACCACCCCCGATCCAGATCAAATAGTCTAAATGGGGGATCTTTTTTAAGGAAATCACACCAAGGCTTGGTCACATAGTCAAGAGATGGAGTCCACTACCCATGTGACTTATCTAATTCCTCTGGCAATGTGTACCATAGTGGCTCCCTCACCTCTTTGAGTTCAATCACATGCTTCAATCCAAGGTCAAAGTAGGGCATTGCTATATCCAATAGGTTGAACACACTATCCAGGTGGTTAACAATTGTCTTTTCATAGCAAGCACCATAGGGTTCTGCAACCCACTATCTAGGTGATTATCAACTCTCTAGAAATCACCACAATGACTCATATTTCGTTATCTTGGTGGTTAACAACTATACAAAAAGTACCAGAGTGATTTAGTCATCTATTGAGCCTCCCATTGGCCATTCAAGATTAGACATACACATAACCAGTGGCCTTAACACAAACGAAATGAAATAGATTCACACCAAAGGCTTCTAAACATTGGCTTGGTGATAAACCTATCTAGTTCAGTTCTTCAACTACTCCAACAACTCCTTGCTCTCTCTTTCTCTCTACAAATATTTTCGCCAGGTAACTTCCCTGTGACCACTCTTCTTTCTCCACGACTACGTCTAGTTGGTTGCAGTATCGACTTTTCCTTTCTAGTTGCTTCCACATATAACGCTTCTCTATTTTTCTCCCATAACATCCACATAGAACTCCTCTTCACACATTCTCTCTATGTCTGCTATTTTCTTGTCACTACATTGACCCCCCAATGGTTTTTCCACTGTGAATGATGTTCTCTCGACTACGTTTTATGAGGAAAGGATAGTGATGGGCATTGTCCTCCACATAGTTTTCCCACTTTGAACTTCATTTCCTATCAGCACATTCAATCATCAGTCAGCTATATGTGTAAGAGGTTTAAATTAGGTCGAGGATGAGCCTACTTGATCCAGGTGGATGTTGGTGGCCACCCACCTATCCCATTTGGACCCCTGCAACTGTCTCTTTCAGTTTTTCAGTTTCCGTAATTGTAGCATAATTTACTATTTTTGGCAGTTTTTTCGGGTCCTGAACTTCCAGAGCCGTTTTGAGGCCCTAAACGACGTTTTTGGGGAAATCCGGGGGAAACATGGGTCCATGGATCGATGTTTCCCTTCCCAAAGTGGTAGTTCTCGGATAGATCTTTCTAATGAGCTATCATACGCGTCAAACGGAGATCGTATGCC
>APFE030022916.1:0-21364 GCA_000404065.3 Pinus taeda
ACAAAGACTTGTGTCACAACATTACTCAAACAATATTCATTCAACGAATAATGGGAGGATACTAGCCACCTCGCTATATTTGCTTTCGTTTATAGCACACCTCGCCAATCATACTTGGGAATGATGTTTACATTCTTAATATTGTTATGGAGGGCTACAAAATATCAACAAGAGATTATGATGCATATGACATCAACATTGTCTTCCTTCTCTCGAATCTTGCGCACACTAGGTCTCTTTGTCGATATTTTCGACATCTCTATTGAGTGGTTATCTTAGATCTCCACACTCCACCTATCATTTCTCGCGATCACAAATTTGAACAAAATAATTTCTATGTTATATCATAGTTTAAAAATTCAATGTGTGTTCAAAATAATAAGCCCAATAAACACAACAAAGATAAATTGTGAACCTTGCAGAGACCTCGAGGATACTCTATCTATTGAACCTAATCACTACACAAAATGACGTGACCGCATTGAAAGGTATGCATCATCCTCTCTAAGGATGTCTCTAGTTACTTTTATATGCTAGTGCATCTTTCCTCAATCTTTGGTGATTTCTAGAGCTTGGTCCAAGACTCTCTCTCTCTCTCTCTCAGTTACTTCCCATGTGTTCCAACTCGCTTTCGTCACTTGTTCATGTATGGACCCAACCCACATTTATAAATTTTTGACCAACCATGCTTCTTTCATGAAAGTTGTTTGTTGCACTTCCTGTTTTTCTAAAGGCATGGATGCACTAGGAATATGTGTTTGGATCTCCAACACCTTGGTTCAATTTTCAACATCTCCATCCAATATTCTTCTTGAAGCATCTATACTATGCCACGTAACAATTAGAGTAGTGAATTCCAACAAAATTTCCACCTACACATTCATTGACTAAGCTCAACATGTTTCCTTTACAAATTCCATAAGAGAGAGAGAAAAAAAGAAGAAGAAGAAGCACAAACAACATGTTCACTAACAATATCATTGAAAATGCTAAGAAGTTGCATTTGATCCAACAACCTAACCATGTTTTCAAAGAAAACTTCATATATAACCTTGTGCATTTACTATCGAGTGTGAAATTTTCCATAAGTCTCGTTTTTCGTCTCCTTATCTCTAAAAACAACGAGTACTTTATTTCATATGGAAGTTTAATAGCACACGTAGAGCAATCTCTCCACATCTACAAAATTTGGATTTCTTTTGTACAAACTTACAAGACAAAATATTAAAAAAGGTAGACATCCCATAACTAAAACTCTTTCTACAGATAAACGCCTTTCTCTTTCCTCCCATCATCAATCAATCATGCTATAATACTTATCATCGCGCTTCTTCCGTTCCAACATGCGTTTCTATGGAATGAATTATAACATGGTAGAGTTTGATTCAAGGGCAGGGAATTCCCTAATCAAATTGGAAATAAAGAGAGTGGCATTAACAACTGTTCTTCCTACATTTCTCGTAGCTCCCTTCACTATTGTGAAACATTTATTTTTTTCTTCCTTCGAAAATAATGCTTGTTTATGAGAATTGTTTTGGCGTAAATCACATGATATTTCATTTGTCGACGCGTTTCGAACCAACTAGTGTGGTTCATCCTCATGACAAGTTGAAGAATCAGATCTAGCTTAGCATATTAAATAGTTAGAGCAGAACATACAACGGCTATATTTCTTAATGCTATGTGGCATCCACATGTAATCTAAATGGCTTTGCGATGTCTGCACAAACGGTTCCGCGTCACACCATACCACCAAGGATGAGGTTTCACGGTGTTACCACCAACCAAGAATAGGTGATTTTAAACATGGGAAGTGTTCGGTTTCAGACCTCGCCCCCCTCCTTAACTCCGAGTACATCGGGCGGCGGACCTCATCATGAACATGGATCGTTGATTGGTCTCGTGCCCCTATTGAACCTTGGGAAAGTAGCTCCCGGTTAAATGGGGGACCCACAACGAGGATTTCCATGTTGAACACCCATATGTACAGCCATGGTGTACTAGGGGGCACCATGGTGATAATGGGCCGTTGAGTAGTATATGTATGTAAAACAATGTACTACATCAATTTTACTATACATCTCCTTTATTTTATCTCATTTTCATAAACATAAGTACAAGCCATTTAAAAATAATAAATAAAATATAACTACCTCGTTTTTTTGCTGAAGCAAGCGTCAATACTTCTATTTCATTAATCCAAAAGAAAAATTACATAATGTACAAAAAACCCATTCATTTACAAGAACTTAGGAGAAAGGAATCCCTGCCAATGACAAAGAACCCCCACCCTACTACAGAAATCACCGGACTAATGAGAAACAAACACGGTAAGGCAACAAGAACACCCAACCACTAGGGAAGTTCCAGAAAAACACACTCCCCGGAGCCCACAAACGACAACAGTCACCCCCACCTGCGCAATACCCACACGCCATGGAAGAGGGAAAAGACGCGCCAAACAGGATTAATAGATATAACCCATCTGGCCCCACAAACCAACATGTTCAATCCAAACCGTTGATCCACGATGTTGGATCCAACGGCCAGGAATCATATCGCGCAACCTAACACGACGGAACGATAGTGTGCGATCGAGGGCGGTTTCCAAATCTACCACCCTGCCACGTGTTGTAATCCCTATGGGATCGCTACCGAAACTGCAAAAGCACAAACCGCTCAAGCATCGTGCGATCTCCGAAAAGCCAACTGGGGCGTGGTTTTCAAGCCCGAAAGCTGAAATGGGGAAAATTCCAGCTACCAGAAAAAACTAACCTCACGTTCTGCCTATTCCTACTACGAAATCTGAACCCGATAATGTGCATGTTTGGGAAATGACCAACCAAATTGCCATCCGAAAAAATGGGGACCCCGTTCAACTGACTACGGGATAAAATGAGACATAACTTAGCTTGACCTCCTCCCAAGTACATACTGATAGGTTGCAGTGGTTCTTGCCAGAAAAATCAATTCATGCTTGTCATCCTGGCCCGATATCGAACAACTTCTCTGTCTTTTGTAGCTTGTTCCTCACAGAGAGCATTTAAACGGTTTTGAGGTATCTCCTTCCACTTTTTCGCCATCCCGCAATTTGCATTGTTCACACCTTGGTTGGCGAGTGAGTCTGCTAGCTTATTGGCAGTTCGTCGAACATGGTTGAAACTAACCGTTCGAAGCCACTGGAGGTGAACTTGGATTCTTTGGTAAACCTGGATTAGTTTCCAATGATTTGAGACTTTCTCTGGCCGAGTACCATAGTTGATTCTTTTCACAGAGTTAATGGTAATCTCTGAGTCTGCTTCTATAATGACATTTGAGCCATGGTTCTGAGTGAGAAACTCTAGACATTGTTCCAGAGCCATTAATTCTGCCATAATATTTGTGGCTCTTCCTAAATGGCAGTGGAAGATAATGATAATACTGCCCTCTTCATCTCTTAAAACTCCTCCAAAACCAGCTGTTCCCAGGTTGCCTTTTGAAGCCCCATCAATGTTGTATTTTAGATAACCTTTCGGTGGAGGTTGTGAGAAAACCTTTTCTGTAACCATAGCTATGTCCTTCCTGATTAGTCCTTGGGGAGTAATCCCTTGCATTACCAGTTGCCTGAGAGTTCTCAGCTCAGCCTCAGAGGGGGGATTCTTGGGGAGATTGCACACTGTGGTGCTAATAGCCTCCGGGAGCTGTTTTAGGATCAGATCAAGCAGACGATGATGGATAGACTTTTCATTCTTGAAAATTCTTTTATTCCTTTCTTTCCAAACATTCCAGATAGTGAAGTTTGGCATGAAGGCCGAGGCCAAATGAAGGAACTCATTCTCTGAATAGTTTCTTCTCCACTTGTTTAGGGTATTTGTGATACTACTTCGGTCCTTATCTGTCTGTTGGAAAATGGTAGAGAAAGAATCCCACAGCGAGGTGGTGTAAGCGCAGTTGTTGAGAATGTGCTCCATTGTCTCCTCGTGCTCTTCAGAGAGCTGGAATCTAGTAGGCCCCATAACACCCCTTTTCCTAATGTTGTCCCAAGCTAAAATTTTCTTATGATGAACCAACCACATGAAAAGCTTGATCTTCATCCAACCTTGGTGCTTCTAGAGGCGCTGCGAGGTCTTTTCTGGAACACTGGAATCAAGCCCAAGGAGAATACCTTTACCTTCCTTAAGATTAAAGGTGCCTTTATTGTTATTGCCCCATCTCAATTGATCCTTCCCCTCTGTTACCAAAATCATCCTTTGTTTTAGCAAGCTCCAAAGAGCCTCTCCTTTTACTTTTATGGGGCTATCATCTCCACAGTCAATTTTTCTCCAGCTTCTCCACTTTCCGGAGATCTCAGCAAGATCCCAGAAATCCTTTACTTTGTTTAACCCTTGGGAATCTGTTTCCTGCTTGAGGCTTAAAAATCCTCTGTTAACAGCGTTGGTTCTTGTTGCCATTTGTCCTCCCAAAAGAGTGCAAGCTCTCCTGCTCTGATTTCCCAGAAACTGTTTTTTTGAACTAGGCTTCTGTTTTCCCGGGCTCTATTCCAGATGTGAGAGCCTTTTAAATTTCCAGACATTCTTATGAGATCATTAGTGTGCCAAGCGCTGGCATATTTCTCTTTCGAGATCCTTGCCCACTCGGTTTTTGGCTCTTGAACCCATCGCCACGAAAGCTTGGCTCCTAGAGCTTTACTAAGAATCTCCTGATCATCCAAGCCTAGGCCCCCGTGGCTCTTGGGTTTATAGATTTTATCCCAAGAAACGAGGGCCCATTTCTTCTTTGTCTCCTCCTTACCCTAGAGGAAATCCCTTTGGATATTCCTGAATTGCTCTAAAACACCTTTGGGAGCTAGGAGGGCCGATAACATGAAAATCGGGATAGATTGCAGAACCGACTTTGTCAGAACCAACCTGCCTGCCAGGTTCAAGACTTTCAAGATCCATTCTTTTACTCTGTCCTGCAACTTATTAAGCACTGGTTCCCAGATACTCTTGTGCATTGGTGTGGCTCTGAGAGGAACTCCCAAATACTTTGTGGGTAGGGAATCCCTTTGGAAGCCAAGAATTCTTGAAATATTTCTCTGAATAGCAATGCTAGTGTTTAAGAAGGAGATTTTTGACTTAGAGAGATTGACTTCCATACCTGTAGCCGTGGAAAATTCCTTCAGGATTTTATTGTAGGCTAAAGCTTCTTTGACTATGGGAATTCCTTGCTGCATGGTATCATCTACAAATTGTTGGCGAGTCGGAGCTTGACCATTCTTAGATAATTGAATACCTTTGATTTTGCCCATTGCCTTGGCATGCTTAATGGACCTTCCAAGTCCCTCCATCATGAGAATGAAAAGAAAGGGAGAGAGCGGGTCTCCCTGCCTGACGCCTCTAGAAGGAATGAAGATATCCGAGGGAGAACCATTCACCAAAATTGAAAAGCTAGAAGTAGTCACCAGAGCCATGACCCATCTGACCCAGTTGTGGTCGAACCCAAAAGCAGTGAGAACCTTCTTGATGTAAATCCAATTCACCTTGTCATACGCTTTGGCAATATCCAATTGCATGATCATCCCCATCTGCCTTTTATAGGTAAGCGTGTGAACCACCTCATGGGCTTTAATAATGTTATTTAAAATTTGTCTACCCTCCACATAACCTGATTGTTCCTCTGCCACTAAAGAAGGAAGGAGAGGTTTTAGTCTACCAGCGACTCCCTTAGATATTATCTTGTATACCACGTTACATAAATCTATGGGTCTGTACTTATCTTCAATTTGAGCCGAATCCTGTTTGGGGATCAGGGAGATGAAGGAGGTGTTGAGGGCTTTCAGGATAGTTTTTCTACCCCTCGAATCCTCCACCACATTCAGAATACCCTGTTTGACAATATGCCAACAAGCTTTAAAAAAATGCACATTGAAACCATCCGGGCCTGGTGCTTTGCAATTCTGCATGTCTTTGAGAACCTCGCTGACCTCCTCTTCAGTGACAAGTCCATTAAGGTTTAAATTTTCCTCTCTAGGCACCAACTTAGTGATATGCCTTGTAATTTCCCTCATGGATTGTTCCCTGTCTGGATTATTTTCCCGAGTGATGTTTCGGAAATGCTGAGAAAGTACAGCTTCAATATTCTTATGAGTGTTCTCAAGCTCCCCATTCTCATCTTTGGTCGTAGAGATTCTTTTGTATGCTCTATTAGCCGTAGTGGATCTGTGGAAAAACCTTGTATTCCGCTCTCCTTCCTTGAGCCATTGAACTCTAGACTTTTACCTCCAAAATATTTCCTCTTGTTTGCATAAATTTTCACATTCTTGATGGTGTTTATCACCCTGATCACTTTTGACTTTGTCAAAGCCATCTTTGATCAATGCCTCGTTGAGTTCCTAAATTTCGATTTCCAAAGATTTTTTGTTCACAAAAATGTTACCAAAATCCTTCTTGTTCCATTCTTTGAGGCTGAACTTGATATGCTTTAGTCTTTTATGAAGGAGGTACATTTTTGATCCCTGGAATTGCAAGTCTTCAGACCACCATTTTTCAATGTTACTGGTGAAGTCCGGGTGGGAGAGCCAAATATTCTCGAACCTGAAGGGCCTATTCCTGGGAGAAACCATACCCTTCATTTCCAATTGAATCGGCCAGTGATCGGAACCTCCAAAGGGAAGAACTCTTGCTGATATTTCTTTATCAATAAGCATAAGCTCCTCTGATATCATAAACGTGTCTAATTTAGAGGCTACCTGTGCCGCACCTTCTCTTTTATTGTTCCAGGTGAAAAGGTTGTTGCTCAATTCTGAATCGACCATTTTCATATCATCTGTGAATGATTGGAACGCTAAGGAGCCTTTGTTTAGCGCTCTGGTACCTCCTCTTTTTTCCCGAAAGATATTTTATCATATTAAAATCACCTCCCATGATGCAAGGAATTCGAGCCTGTCTCATCCTGAGATCAATTAGGGATTCTAGCAATTTGAGTTTGTCATCTATTCTTTGAGGATCATAAACATTTGTGACCAGGAAGGTTTCTGAAACCCCCACTGTTTGAATGACCACTGATAAGTAATTTCTAGATGCCTCTCAATCTATTATGCTGAATTTTTGGGGATTCCAAAGAGTGATAATGCCCCTCGCTTTGTTTTCAGCTTTAACCTCTAGAAACTCAAATCTATTGAGCCATTTGCCATGAATTAGTTTGAATTTATGAATGGAAAATTTCGTTTCCTGGATGAAGATCATATCCGGCATTTCTTGTTTCATTCTATAACTAAGCATTCTTTGCCTTCTTTTACTACCTAGACCTCTGATATTCCACGATGTGAACTTCATAATTAAAGTTTTGTAAAGGAGTAACTCGTTAGGTCTTTCATCTTGATGAGTCTATCATTAACTTTCCACACTCCATCAAGAGGTCCTTCTGGTTTTTCATGCCCCTCTTCTTTCCTGCATTTCTAGTAGCTAATCCTGGAGTTGATTTCATTGTTTTCACACCTCTGTACTCCTGCTTGTCAATGGTTTTTCCTTTATCTAACCCCCTTTCCTCAGTTTTCCATAAAAACCAACTGCTGTATTCTGTTGCAGTGTTCTTGGGGTTGTGAATCTATCCCTCCCGTGGTTCCCTGCATCAAGAACCCTTCCAGATCTAGGTGTTCCTTATCTGGAATTTCCTTAAGTTCATGGTCCTCTAGATCTGTTTCACTCTAGGTCATACCCTGATCCATCTCTAGCTCTCTTTCACTCGTCATAGTTTCTTTCTTATTACCAATCTCGTGTTGGGTTGCAGTTTTCTTCCTTTTCCTTTTCATAGAGACGTTCATATCCATTAAATATCAAATTTCAATATGTTTAAATTAAATTAAATAATGCGTTTTTGCATAAAGTAATATTGTAATATATCATATGATTATGAAAGGTGATATTATATTGTTGTGTATAATATATTGCTATAATTTCGATCAAATTAAAACAAAATTTACAATTTTATAGATATTACATTTAAATATATGATGAAAGGTTACAAGTTAAAAATTTCAATTAATCTTAAATTACACCATTACATTATTATGAAAAATGTATATAAAAATCATGTGTGTGCACGTTTTATATATAAATGTAAAGAATTCAAAAACACATGAATAACTAAAACATCAATTTTTATATTTCAAAGAATTTTATTGTTGATGGACGAAAGAAATGAGTATGTGATGGGTGATCCACGCAATTAAGAGAGATGGCTTGGTGGCCATCCTTTTCCACACACCTTTGCATCATGACAAATGGATTTGATTATGTGAGATTTCATGAGACCTCCAACACTATTGTCATTGGTTTTTGGGAGAGTTCTCGTTTGTTTCATGGCAAATATTTGGGATGCGCTAGTGGAAGGGAGGGTTTGAATTTAATTTATTTTTTAAAATGAGAAACAACACTATGTTTAAAATTTTGCACTCCAAGAGTGGTAATTTGGTAAACAAATTAACCCTTCACCAACAATTTTTTGCTTAAAACATTTTTCTTATATTCTTATTGTTTCATTATAATTAATAATTATAACATAGTTTCTATTTTAAAATCTATATTTATGTCATTTTTTCTAGTAACGAAGTTAATAATCAAATTAAAATTAATTGTAAATATTAGAAGTACTTGATTATAAGTTTTGTTCAAAAACATTATAAACACTCTCTCATAGAAAAGACAATGCAATAGGCCCTACTTTGTCAATCTTGTTATCGTTTTAAACTTAAAACAAATCATAAGAATGACTAATTCATTTTAAATTAAAGACCATTTTGACACAGAGTAGAGGAGAAGTAAAGAAAATACACAACCTAAAGTGATTTGTTGTGGGTTGGCTTAGGTAAAGAATGATAATGGTTGTTTTTAGACGAAAATATGCCACCTTATATACAAGTATGCAACCATTCACCATGAAGTCCACCATTAGAAACCATTACTTTAGAAACATCGTGTTTAATAAGATCATTACTTAATGGTGTTAGGATCTATAGGTATTACAAAAATCATGACATTATGGGCCTTTGGAGTTATTAGGGCTAATGGTTGCATACTCGTTTATAAGGTAAGAGCAGTTTAAGTTCAACTCTTCTAGCAATAAAGAACAACACATATGTTTGAGGAGCTTTACAACATATAATTTTGAACTCAATTAAGTTTTCTTAGTCATTCTACACTTGAATGAGAATTGCGAAAAGAGAATCACGCAAATTAGTATGGTCATTTTAATTTCCTTATTTACATGATTATAGTCCTACACATATAATCAATTAGTTCAATTAAAATATGTGGAAAATTGAGTTTTCTTTTCCATGGGAAAGGTTTGAGTTCTCCTTCAGTGAGTCGCTTCGGCATAGGATATATGGATTGAGATTTTTAATTAATTTTTAAATGTTCACATAATTAATTTATGTTGCGAGGACCTACAACAAAATTCTCTATGCAGATTTACATGCTTCTCGGCTTCTCCTCTCAATGATTTAGGCATCTCAACCCAAGCATTGTTTTCTCCAATTACTTTTTCGAAACCAAAATGATATAAATTATACACACACAAACACACACACACACACACAATTGAGAAGCGAGAGAATAATATATCTCTTTTATAATGTCTAATCTAATCATATAGGGTGTAAGATGAATCAATTCTAATCTAATATACACATTGCATATACTATCTCCTCTCTTCTGTGTCTCACATATGAGCATGTGATCTTCTTTTAATAGAAGCACAATTCCATTTGGAAACCAAGGATTATAGAGTAAAAAAAGTATTACTTGTTAAGGGATCATATTTTAGAAGTTTCATTTAGGGTTTTGCTTGCAAAGGATGTGGACACCGTCTCTCATATAAAAAAATTGGTGCTTGCATCATAGAAATATACACTTCTATTGCTAGCCTCTACAACTAGCTCAATAATCCTACCCCTTTCTATATATATATATATATATGAAAACGAACACAAGAAGTATTTTGATATTTCAAACGGTTGTGTAAGTGGCACCATTCAAATAAATAAAAGGTTTCAATCCATCAAACCTTGTTGTAACTCCGTCAATTTCTGAAGCTAAAAGAAATATTCAATCATCAACTTTCAGAATGCCCCACAGAACAATACATGTCATATGAATACATGAGACATGAAGTCTCACAATCTCACATCGAAAAATACCTATTTAAACCCGAGTTTGACATGAATCTACGTAAGTTTCTAAGCTAAAGTTGTGTACGTAGAATTCACAATGTGTCAATATGCATATCAAACATAGATTTTGATGCATTTAAGAGACGTGAATGACCAATTCCACCATGACCTTGTGCCTCCTCCACTCCTTTTCACAGATTAGATTTCATAGGTGACTATACTGTGGAATTACAATATACACATATTATACAAAAAAGAGGAGAGCCCTTATCGAGAGCCTAATAGTCCATACTAACATGTAGCGATCCCTCTCCATATCATTCTGAGTCACAGTCACGAGAGAGGTGCGCATATAGGCAACATTAATGTTTGCCTAATCTTTGCAATCTTAATCCATGCTCCGTGAATAAATGGATGTGCAATACCCTTTGACAATATCATCGAACTCGCTTTGCAAGCAGTAAATTACATGATCAATGGAGCCATGACTTACATTGCATCAAGAGTTCCTAACATTGATTTTTCCATTCTTCGTAAGCCCAAAGTGTTACTTAAAATAGTTTTTACAGCTGACACCGTGAAAGGCACCAACCAAGTGGAACACAAATTTGTATGGACTACTAATAACGTTTTAGGAAAATAATAAACCATCAAAAATGTGTTTTGTGAACTTTATAACACATGAGGAAAAACACAGGCAAAATGTTTGAACGTCAAATACGGGCAAAATGCCTTGTGACTCACATTTTGCCCGTTAAATTCCAACCCTCGTCGAGGGAAGTTGCTCAAACATAAGTCAAAGAAACTCATCTCTATCTTTATTGATATCTATTTTATATAATATAAAATCACACAAACAAAATGAAATAACTATTGTTGAATTAGATCAAGAAAATTAAAATTAAAAAAAATCACCATTATAATATATGAAAAAATGAATTTAATTAGGGAAGGGGACATATTGGCTATAATAATATTCATATATATTTCGAAATGGAAAGAGCTCTCGAATCCCTTGTGGTGCCTAGGGTTTCACCCAAAACCCTAGCCGCCCAATCTTTGCTCTATTTGCATGGATTTTCTGCACATAGTACAATGGTGAATAATGTGTGATTTGGCAAATAAATATTTTCCTTTTGCAGTTATGGCTTGCAATCAAGCTATCTCTTCTTCATTTTCGTACAATTCTATGTTGAAGTCTCGTTGTGGTCCTCTAGTGGTGCAAGATAATTTTTCCGTGTACATTCTTCTAGATGAGGAAGCTTTAACCTGTGAAAAGTATTTTTCAAGGAATGGTTTGGTTTGCATGTTTTATGGGTTATGGGCATGGCTTGTGGATATGCTTAAATGTATCTCTAAGACATGGAAGCCCCTTTCAAGGGAAGAGTTACCCTATGGCACCAACTTTCTTCACATGATTGGAGAGAAGAAGGCTACATGTGAAGTGGGGAAAATTTCTACCACCCTAGTTTTGATAACACTATTGAACCCTCCCTTGGATTTTTGAAGCAATGCATTGCTTTCCTCCATTGGGAACGTGGTGGGAAAATTCCATCGTAGTTGTCCTTGTTAATAACATAAGGAACATCACATTAGAACATAGTAACAAGGATTAGATGGAAAACCTTGGGTAGGTTAAAACTTCAAGCAATTTCCAACAAGCACTAGTGGGTAAGCCCAACTACTCCTAAACATTGTGCTACACACTCCACTAAATCCAATAAAATCAAGACCAATAGAAATGTGAGCACCCAAAGGATCTTTAAATGCACTAACTCCAAACTTGAAGAGAGGGAGCCCCAAAATTCAAAAATAATCACCAACTCTAAGAGAGGCCACAATGTCAAGTTACAAGTCTCATTGACAGAGTCAAAGTTACCCATCTCTAGCGCCAAACTACTAATACATAGACTAGTCCAAAGCACAAACAAAACCAAACCATTTTCAGAAGGTGAAAAATGGAAAAAGAAATTCCTAGTGGCTACATGAAATTTGTTGTGCATGTTGAAAGTCCCCACAAATAATACCACCTATTAGGAGGGAACTATGTAACACATCATAAAATTTGATAGAGACAAGAGTGAAGACTTGCCATACTCTCCAACTTAATAAGAAATGCTCACAAGTTTGGTGAATAGGGTGGGTTGGCCACCCAACCAACCCTCTTGAATTGAATTGAAATATGAAGCAATGGGGTGGTGAGAAAGCCTCCCAACCTTATGGGTACTCTTGACATCCACCTCCATGAGGGGATAAAACAATGGTCATTAATATTTATAAACAAATAATTTTAATTAAAAGAATAAAATTATATATTTATTATATCTCAACATTTCATGAAAAGTGGGAAATTATTGGGGAAAGCATCATTGAATATGCAATTTAAAATTATAGAATTAAATGTCTCACAGTTAAATAAGTTTTAAATTTTTTTACAAGTCACTCCCCTACATATCAAATTTCAATGTATTTAAATTATTTTAAACTACACAAATTGTGCACACATGTATTCAACTTAATTCAAAACACACATAAAATGGCATACAAAACTCACACCACAATTAATTAAAAATTTAAACATTTCAATAAAAATTCACACTTTTTTTATTATAAAAAAATACAGAGAAATATACAATATAAACTTATACTATCATATAAACAAAATACAAATTTTTTAAATGTTCATGCCTCTCAAACATAAAATCTCCAAGTACTTACATTAATTTAAACTATTGTAAAACCCAAAGTGTTAATTTATTATATCTAAACATTTCATGAAAAACATGAAACTATGGGGTAAACTTAAATGAATATGAAATTTAAAACTATATAATTAAATGTGATGCAATCAAATGCACTTTATTTTTTTACAAGTCACTCCCCAAAACATCAAATTTCAATGTATTTTTATTATTTTAAAATACACAAATCCTACACCTGTATTCAAATTAGTTCAAAATACATATAACATAGCATACAAAAATGAGAGTACAATAAATTCAAAATTTAATCATTTAAGTAAAAAATCACATATTTTTTTTTGTTTATAAACAAATATAGTTTAATATACAATATAATATCATACAAATACAATATTTTTTTTTTAAATGTTCATGTCTCTCAAGCATCAAATTTATGAGTACTTACATTATTTTAAACTATTGTAAAACACACACTGCTAATTTATTATATCTAAACTTTTATTATATCTAATTTTTTTAGGTCACTCCCCCAATACATCAAATTTCAAAGTATTTAAATTATTTTAAAATACATAAATTTTAAGTTGAAATTAACTCAAAATACAAATAACATGGCATACAAAATACATACAAGAATTAATTATAATATCATACAAACAAAATACAAATTTTTTAAATGTTATGTCTCTAAAACATCAAATTTCCAAGTACTTGCATTATTTTAAACTATTGTAAAACAAACAATGTTAATTTATTATATCCACACATTTCATGAAAAAATATGAAACTATTGGGGAAAAGATGGCTGAATATGCAATTTAAAATTATAGAATTAAATGTCATGCAATCAAATACAATTTTTAATTTTTATGGGTCACTCCTCCAAAACATCAAATTTCAATGTATGTAAATTATTTTAAAATACTCAAATTTTACACATGCATTCAACTTAATTCAAAATACATATAATATCCCATACAAGAAAAAGAATTAATTAAAAATATCACAATTCTTTTTATCAACAAATATAGTTTAATATACAATATAAAATTATAATAACATACAAACACAATACACTTTTTTTTAAGATGTCCATCTCTCTCAAACATCAAACTTCCAAGTACTTGCATTATCTTAAACTATTGTAAAACACATGCTGTTAAGCTATTACATCTAAACATTTCATGAAAATTTTGAAAGAACTAGGGAAACCATAGTTGGATATACAATATAAAATTATAAAATTAAATGTCATAAAATCAAATACATTTTCCTTAACAAGTGAGACCCCCAAAAAATCAAATTTCAATGTATTTAAATTATTTTCAGATACACAAATTTTACACATGTATTCATTAAAAATTTAAACATTTAAAAGAAAATGTATAATCAAATATAGTTCAATATACAATATAAAATTATAATATCATACAAACAAAATACACCCTTTTTTTTAAATGTCCATGTCTCTCAAACATCAAATCTCTAAGTGTACCTGTATTATCTTGAACTCTTGTAAAATCCTAAAGTGTTAATTTATTGTATCTAAACATTTAATGAAAAATCTGAAAGTATTGGTGAAAGCATAGCTTAATATGCAATTCAAAATTATAGAATTAGATGTCATACAATCAAATACTTTATTTTTATTTTTTTTTTACAAGTCACTCCCCCAAGCATCAAATTTCAATGTATTTATATCATTTTGAAGTGCACAAACTTTACATACTCATTCAAATTAATTCAACATAATTAATTAAATATTTAAACATTTCATTAAAAATTCACAGATTCTATTTATAAACCACCATAGTTTTAATATACAACATAAAGTTCTAACACCATACAAACACAATACACAATTTTTGTAAATGTTCATGTCTCTCAAACATTAAATTTCCAAAGCACTTACATTATTTTAAACTCTCTTAAAAACACATTGTTACACCCATAACCAAATACAAACAACACAACATTTACATAAAACATTAACATGGTACAACATAGTACACTAAATATAATTAAATATAACAAAACATATAAATTAAAAGTTTTTGTTTTATATAAATTTTAGAATTTGAAATCATCAATTTTTATTTTCATTTTTATTTCTTGGTGTTTTTATGATATTTAATTTTTATGTGTTTTGTAATTTTAAATGTACATCTTGAAAAGTGTTTGTATAAATGCTGAAATTTTGAAACTTCATGATTATTAATTATCTAGAATTTTAATTTGTAGAGACTAGTCAAAAATCAAAAAATAATTCTAAATTCCATTTTCCCATTGTCATTAACATATATACAAACTTCAAAATACAAAATACACTAATGCAAGGGTGGAATTTAAAATGCAACCGCTCAAATTAATTTAAAATACATTACATTATACATATAAATTAGTTTAATTAAAATTTGAAAATTTGAGATTTAAATATATCATGGAAAATTCAAAAATTTATAAAATAAAATGTCATAAAGTCCAAAATAAATTTAGAAATTCATGTCTAGATGGCAAAAAAAACGGATCTATATTTAGATTGGCTTGAAACATAAAATAAAATGCATCAACAAAAATACAAGGATCATTATAATTAAAAATTCATCCCATATAACAAAAAGAAAAAAGGTCAAACTCTTCATAAAATTATAGTTCAATTTACAATTATATACTTGTATATCATAACATGCAGTGCAAATGGATGTAAATTAATTTGAAATACAAATTTACCATCTTGAACTCATCATTTAATATATTAAAATATAAATTTGATAACAATATAATCATTATATTTGAAAATTTCATACAAAAATCACATGCTTTTGAACAAATTATAGTTTAACATACAATTAATGATATTTAAATTAGAAATTAAATATTATAGGAAGGCAATAAAAGCATTTTCTCAAACATCAATTTTTGAATAGTTAAATCAACTTAAACAGAGAGTGTTGTGTATCACCTTACACACACAAACACAACAACAACAACATAACTTTTTGACATTAAGAGGATACAACACAACACAAATATACAGATTTCAGCTTCTGTTTATAATATTAGATTTAAGCTTCTCTTTGTAATGTTCTAGTTTATTAAATATATCAGAGGTTGGATAAAGTTCACAAATGAATGTCATCAGAGTATGTAAATGTGTTTATAAGCATCAAATTTTAAGGAGTGGAATTCAAAATTAAATAGTAAAGTGTCCAATTCATCAAACATGGAAATTTTGAAGTGTGATTCTCATAAATGGGTTTGGCATGTAAAAATGTTCTTGTATGGATTTTAGAACTTTGAAGATTAGTTTATATTAAAAATGCAATTGCAAATTTATCAAACACGGAAATTTTTAAATGTACTTTTACAATTGTTATTATTTAAATGTGCTAAGATTTAAATTTTGAGATGAGAAATTTAAAATAAATAAAAGCCCTACACATCCAAGTTTTAAAATGCAAAAATTAAATTTCCAAATGTGAGGTTGAAAATTAAATATATCAAAAGTTTTTACATAAATAGTGCAGTAAGAATTTCATGGTAATATTTTGTTAGCAATTTCATTATAAAATTATTATGAAAAAAATAACTTCATTAAAAAAATAAAAATATATTATTAATGTTCAAAATAAATAATTCTAAAAATTGTTATTATAAAATGATGGCAGAAATAAATTTAAAATTAGAATTTTAAAAAGAAAAGGCATAGAAAAATAATAATACTAAACCACAAAGCATGATAAACACAATAAAAACACGGACAAGCCTCCATGATAGCTTTGGTCATTGCTATCCATGAAGGATGGGAGAAGGGGCAATCCCCTCTCAAAAAGAAAATGCTTGACTATATATCTATTTGCATCAGCAATAATATAATTGTATTAACCAACTACACATCATCTACTTGCTACTCCTATATGATTTGGACCTTCCATCAACCTCCCCTCTCCATGTACCTTGTCTGGCACAATACCTTACTCTTGTAAAGAACATTTTCCATATACCTATTTCATATCACAAGAGAATTAAATATTTAGTAGAAATTTTAGTGTGCATTAATAAAAACAAATACAATTACCTAAATATTCTCTCAAATCTAACTCTTATTCTGTTGGTCTATATCATGAATTGATTAAATTCTTGTGCAGAACTTCCTTCTCACCTTCCAACTCACCAAAAAGATGTTACTCTTTTGTTAAACAATATTCCATGTGTGCTCTCCTCCTCAGTCCACCTGTTTCATATCATAAAAAGGTTAAATGTTTAACCCCCATTTTATCTTGATACAATAAATACAAAATACAATTAATTGTATATTCTTTCAAATCCAATTCAAAATAAATAAATGGGACACATAATAGATATTTGGCTTTTATAAATAAATCAAAAGTAATAAACTGCAATATATATTGTTATGCATGCTAATAGAAAGTCTTGAACAAATAAATATCCCCTCTTTTCTCACACAATATCAGCAACCTGAAGGCAAGCCCCATAAGAATAAGAGGCAGCAAACATCTACACCTCATACTTCAAAGTCACAACATAGCAAAAATATTTGTTGGCATATGTTTTGCAATTGGAATCTACTCTATTCCCTTTACAAAGCATTTATTCTACTGCCTCTTAGAGACAGCTGTAAATATTATTATGGTTTTAATTTAATTCAGTTGACATGAACATCCTCTATTCCCTTTCCAAAGCATTTTGATCTACAAACAAGAATGATGTAATTGATATGGTTTTAATTTTATTCAGTTGACATGAACTTCCTTAGATGTCACTGCCATTTCAATTACATTGGTTGGGCTGTAATCTCTCAAAGTGAAATAGAAAACAGGCTTATGTGGGCTACCTCACAAAAATAACACTAATATGGGCTACCTCCACAAAATTGTTCAGAAATAGAAAACACACCTATATGGGCTACCTCACAAAAATGTTCATTCATAGTATACTGATCAAGAGAGAATAAATAATGTTGAACCTGTATGACACCATTTCTAAGAGATTGATTTCAAGCAAAGAGACAGTAATTTTGGTTCAACGTTTGACAAAATAAAAGTGCCTACCCTAAACTACTCATTAGCACAAATCACAAGACCTATTGCCCCAGAGAAAGCGTTGTCCCTCTGACAAAAACTTGAGCAGCAATGGGCAGGGGCAGAGGCATGAGGCAGAGGAAGTTATTGCAGAGCCGATTACCTTACAGGGTAGCAGAGACAAGCACAAAACAAAAACCAGAACAGGGCCTCATTGCCTTGGAGAAACCAAGGGCGCTGACCCTCACGCAAAAATTTGTTTCCATAGCTATGCCAACTGGGGTTTTGTGAGACCATATCTTTGAACGAATCCCCAATTTTTTTAAAAGGTTTTCATTAATTTCAAATTTATCGGGTTTCTCTAAAAGAAAAAACAAAACAAACGCATAACGAAAAACATAACTCTGCTCTATTAAAAACGAACATTATAAAAAAAAACAAAACAAACGCGTGCTGAAAAACATAACTCTGCTCTATTAAAAATGAACATTATAAAAGAAAATAAACCTGTAACTATCCATGAAGATTGACAGCTCTTAAATACAGTCTTAGAAATCCAAGGCATCAAAGATCATGGATCTTTAAATTGGGTTTCTCTTTACATCGCCTTGGAACACAAGGGAGAACTATAATGCACTTAAACCCCTCGGTCAGTTTTATTTATGAATAAATTGTTAATTAGAGAAGCCATAATTTAGATTCTCACTTGCACTAGGAAAAACCCATAGCAATCCATAATTATATCTTTCTAATTCTAAACACAAAGCCAAAACAACGAGTATTGGGGAATCAAATGTGCACACTAAAATGATCCAAGCACACACACAATTAATTCAGATGATCCATTACAAAACCATCTTAAAATACAAATGAAAAATAAAAGGGTGCATACCTTGTCCGAGTGGGATCCCATGTCCTCTTCTCTTCTCTCTAGCATTATCTTGCCTCATAACCCCAACCAACTAGACCCAAACTCCTCTCCCTCCTAACCCAAACCAACTAGATCTAATCTTTTCTACCTCTCCACCCAAACTGAAAAGAAAAAACCAAAACCAAGCCAAAATAAAAGAAAAAAAAAAACAAAAACCCAGAGACAGACACAGTAACAATTATTCAATTAAGCATGGCCATGCTGGAAAAACAGCAAAAACAAACCAGAAAACGGGTAAAATCATCTAACAAATCTTATTTCTTCTCTCGCTCAGGCAACTCAAAAATTAAATTCCACGCACTGGTATGGATCGCCCACCGTTAGCATGAGATGTAACAATACCAAATGTAAAAAGGCATAATCAGGGAAGCTAAGGGAAGCTAGAAAACAACGCCCACATGCCTGCCTCCTCTCCACTTTCATTTCCTGTCATAAGGACGGAATGCCCATCCTCGCCTCGCTTCACCTGTACAACCTTCCTAATGCCGCAGGCTTATACTAATTATATCGATATAGGATTGGATGGGATATTTATGTTTTAGGGATTTCGTATGCTTAAAGATTTTGGAATCGGATAGGCTGGCACCAGGTGAGGCGGTTATAATTTGAATTTGAAATGTGGCCGTTGAGTTTGAAATCAAAATTCACCAACATCACCCTCCACCTCTGGTATATATATAATTAAAATATTGCTTTGATATTAATGTTTTAATTTCTTCTTTAATTATTATTATTATTTGCTCATGAATATGGTAGAGTTTAAATGGACTGGGTTATTTATTTTTTATGTAATTATCAAGCTAAGAAATATAATGTACTATATAAAATGGTTGGTTTAATAGAATGGTTTAATATTATATTGGTGTGTTTTATCTTTTTTTAGAGACTTGCATATATTAAGAATATTTGTTTGCATCATCAAGTTTATCTCACACTAGAAAATTCCAACTAATCTTTCACTTGCACATTAGTTCATTGTGCTCAATATGTTTCTTTTACAAATGCCAAAAAGTATTACAACAAACTAACTTGTTCTCTATCAATATCACTCAAAATGCTAACAAACTTCAATTGATCCAATAATCTAACCATGTTTTAAGAGGCACCTTCATACATAACTTGTGCCTTTCCTCCCTGCCTTTAGAAAACAAAATATTATCAAAGGCATACATCCAATACCTACAACTCTTTTTAGCTATAAATGCCTTTATTTCATCCATCAATCACACTGCAATACTTTTCCTCTCACTTCTTCCATCTTCCACATACTTTTCCATGGAAAGAAGTAAAGCATGGTGACCTTTGACTAGAGGTCATGGTATTCCCTAATCACATTGGAAAGAAGAAGCATGCTATTAATTCCTACATTTCTCATGGATTGCTAGGCTATATCCATTTTTGTCTTCTTTCAAACACAATACTTGTTTTCAATAACTCTAATAGCATCCACACCAATAATGATTTTATCATTGATACACATTCTCTTTCCTCACAGACAAGCACCATGACCCGATGCCTCCTTTCAAAGGATTTTGTACAAATCTATAATCTCTATTTTATGTTCTTGAGTTTTCTTTTGGGGCGGAATACAACAAATCACATGCATACCATATATGCCTCTCCTAGACAATATTTCTAAACTATGGTATTGGGGGGTAATCACCCGCTTTTCTAAAACCGAGAATAATATTATTTTCGATGGGTTAAAATATATTATTTTTATTGGCAAAAAATTGCATCTCCCTCTTCTCTGCAATAGTGGAGCCATTTCCGAAGAAATGACATCCCAACCTCAATCACACGGCTTTATGAATGTCAAAATAAAACTCCATTACGTTCTTCCACAGATTGTGACCTAACTCCTTAACGTTGTCTTCATAGAGTTGGGACAAAGGCTATGTGAACCATCTAACATTCACTTAATGCATTGGAGAAATTTGAACAAACTTTTCATCTTTTCAATAGTTGAGATATGGCACACGTCCATCAATCTTGCATTTTTTGCACCTACCACAAAGACTTGTGTCACAACATTACTCAAACAATATTCATTCAACGAATAATGGGAGGATACTAGCCACCTCGCTATATTTGCTTTCGTTTATAGCACACCTCGCCAATCATACTTGGGAATGATGTTTACATTCTTAATATTGTTATGGAGGGCTACAAAATATCAACAAGAGATTATGATGCATATGACATCAACATTGTCTTCCTTCTCTCGAATCTTGCGCACACTAGGTCTCTTTGTCGATATTTTCGACATCTCTATTGAGTGGTTATCTTAGATCTCCACACTCCACCTATCATTTCTCGCGATCACAAATTTGAACAAAATAATTTCTATGTTATATCATAGTTTAAAAATTCAATGTGTGTTCAAAATAATAAGCCCAATAAACACAACAAAGATAAATTGTGAACCTTGCAGAGACCTCGAGGATACTCTATCTATTGAGCCTAATCACTACACAAAATGATGTGACCGCATTGAAAGGTATGCATCATCCTCTCTAAGGATGTCTCTAGTTACTTTTATATGCTAGTGCATCTT
>APFE030022917.1:861-22773 GCA_000404065.3 Pinus taeda
AAGACTAGCTCCTCCATTCAGTGTTATGGCATGCCTAGTGGGATGCAAAATTGACACTGATGAGACACCTAACCATGCATATGCAAAGAGCAATTGATCACTGATGGAGGGCTTAAGACCGACACTAACACCACCTTTGTGTTAGAATCGAGTATGTATCATTGAATATGTTATGCAGGATTCTGTTATCTTAATGCTAGAGGGCTGTCATCCTGTCTGTGTATTAAGAAATAGATTTGCAGACCTCTTTACTGGTTGTAGCCGACCATCACATGGTCTTGTGCATCTGTTGGTGTGATCAGTATTCTCCATCTTCACCTATTCCTTAAATTGTGAGTGATTGGTGGTCTAAAGCCTTGTAGTCTGGGGGTGTTCACCCATGTCTAGAGTTAAGCATAGTAGAAGTGGTTATCCTCTTGAATATGCATCATTCCTTCCATTCATCCATTTCCAACATTTTGTTGAGTTTTTAATGTTCCCGAGCATCTCCGAGATACAACCTAGGAGAGTTTCTTGGGGTGATAACAGTACCACTAAACTATATAGTTAAATTTTGTTATATAGGAAATGATATAAGCTTTAATCCTTTTTCGAAAGGAATAGTATATTGGTTTGATTATTTGAGAACTAAAGTTCATACTTACATAGTACCTTGGAAAACCTATATTTAGTTGATACTATTTGTTTAGTTGCATGTGTGAAGTATAAGAATGTATTTAACAAGAAGCCATACTTTGGGACTATTTCTAATCAACTATGAGGGGGAAATAAATAGTGTGATTTCTTGAATAGTTACAGTGAAGAAGAGTAAGTGTAAGGTGCACCTACTTCAACATATGGATTAAATTGAAACAACATAAGGAATATATTCTTCCTAAGATTGAATTTAAACTTATTTAATTGAGAAGTTGTTGAGAGTAATTTATAATGAAAAATAGTCGATCAATTCGAGAAAGGAAATATGGGAAATATATATACATATCGTATTCTGGTAAATAAGAAAACCTTTGGTTTGTGAGTCTAAATGGAGAAAGGATTAGACTCTTAATTTAAAATAAGACTGAATCATATATATATATATATATATATATATATATATATATATATATATATTATATATATATATCACTTTTCATTACCACGAAGTGGACTAGCCTCTCCCTTACAGTCGAACACTACCTCACCTTCGATAAAGCCCTTTCAATTAAGAAGTAAAAGCTTGAAATATATATATATATCCTCTGCAAAAAGTTTTAAACTCAATATTATGTAGTATTAAAAAGAAAAGGACCGTAGAGAAGAAATATGGATTCATCCCCCAAATTATAACTTAGTACTGGAGACGAAAATTAACAAGTTGCAATAAATTTGGGCCTGGAAGTGTGAGTTCACTGCCTATTTACTAATGTATAGAAATATGCTTGTATTAATTTAGATAAATTTTGATATAATGCTAAAATGGTTTTAGATATATTAACATTCTGAACAAAATACGATATCCTCTAAAATATATGGACTATTATAGACAACTTATAGAATGTAAGTCCAACAATTCAGAGAGACACCATAAAAACTAGGCTTCCGGTTAATAGCTATATATAGGTATCGTAAGAGGTAATGTGAATTATTAATTAATCTCTATGTTAAGTTATTAAGAACATAGAAAAATATATTACACCTTATGGCTAAGAAATTCTTAGTCCATGTAACATACCCAATGTAGCAATAAAATGACTGTCAAGATTTATGTGTTCAATTATTCGTAAGTGTATAAGGTAGAAATTATATTGTAAAAAGGAGAGGTTTATTTTATTTTTTTAATTTTGAAAGAAAAACTTGCCATCTTTTGTCATCAACAAAATGTACTTATAAACTCGAACACAAATTAAACTTAAGGCATATCATCGCTATTCTTTTTTTTTTGTTCCTATAGGTTGCTCCAAAGTTCTCCCTCGTGTATTCATTTATATTTAGAGCTCAATGATACCTTTGTCAAGACTAGCTCAAATTTCCTTTATTACTCTCCCATTGGCACGCACTTACATATATAGGTCTATCTTTCTTCACTTGTAAAATACATGCATGCTTTAAACAATCAACATAGAAGTTCCCATCAATTAAAGTATTATAATTGGTTTTGGACTTATAATCATACATGGACTATTATAGTCATTAAATGTGCTAACCTTTCTTTCTGCACTTTATAATGTATATGAATATACATAATTTTGTTATGAGTCTCTATGACTACTGGTATTTCTTAAATAGAGTGCATTTTCTTTTATACCAAGGTTACGCTTTCTTGTATAATGGTATCTCCATTGATATGGTTATGTTGGCTTGTACTTGATTTCCACATATATGCTCAAATTGTTGGTCTAACATCTAAAATTTGATCACATCGAATTTAACACATGGAGGGGTTTTCCCACTCCTATGTGGCATCGGTACACGTTGACAAACCAACAATCAAGATTGTATCTTAGCAAGGGAAAACTTAGATTGTTTAAGCGAGAGGTTAGGGTAACGACCTACCCAATCCCGCCAACATCATCTAATTTTGCATTTTCCTCAATAGAGGTTGAGATCTCCGCTCTCCAATCTCAAACCCTAATTCATCTTCCTTTGGAATCCAGTTATCGATGGATCGTTCCTTGAATTTCATAAGGTTTCTACAATGGCTTGCATTAAAATTCATGGTTTTCCTGTTTTGTTTCTAATGCGACTGCAAGAGGTATATGTGGCTCTATTATCATTTTCCCACAACAATTTTTTTGGGTTTTCCTTCCATTTTCTCATAGTGATATTTTGGGCTTTTGTTGGCTACTGTGTTGCATATCTAGGTTATATTCCTCAATGGGGTGAGGTTTTTGGGGCATTCTGCTACTCTTATTCGAACATGGAGGTCTTTGCTCAAACCTTGCTAAGTTATGTTATCTATTGTCAAGGGAGTTATTAGGAAATATTTCAAGTAAGGATTTTTAAAGGGAAATCCATAGCTTTAATTTATTTTGGCATTAATTTTACTGTTATCAAATTTTCAAAATTTTTACTTTCCTCCTTGCAAAATACGATGGAAAGGGAAATGCAAACTCTCTTCTCCTCCACAAGTAAGATTGTTCTTTAACCTTATTGCTTGCTTTCTTCTTTTAATTACATGTATTGTTATTATAAGGTTTGTGACTCATTTCATCTACTTGTTTCTTCTCGTAAGTATACATCTTTGTTACAATGGAAAAGTGGGTTGTTAGGGGGATTTTACCTTTCTTTTTGAATGGTTGATGTTGGTTCTAGGTTCTAACTTTATCGCTCCTTTACACTAGGTTATTATAATGGTTAAATGGAATTCAAAGAATGTAGATAGACTACTACACTCTCAACATTTTTTTATTCCCATATTGGGTTTGTTCATAGTGCTAGGGTTTTAAGGAATTGTTGGGATACTGTAGTGGTTATAGTTCCTCTCTGCTTTGCTTGAATTGTTTGTCGGTTTTTATTTAATAATTTATTAAGGACTTGCATGGCCTCCCTGCATGAGGGTTCTTTGATTTTTATTTGATACATCTGCCCCACTTTATCAGTTTTTTTTTAGAATTTGAGGCCTTCCAACCCTTAGGAATTGAAGAGATATGTGATATTATTACAGTTAGACTTGGCTATGCAATGTATTTTATCTCTGGAATATATACAGTTCTTTAATTTCTTTTGCATAGTATTTAAGGCACTCTGCCTTGAATTCTCTCCATGAGGATTGAAATTTTAACCCTTATGGGTCTTTGTTTTATGACACTTTTATGTAATACTACTATTACATTTATAAATAGATTCTTGATATCAAGACATATAGTTTTATCTTACTTGTAAATGCATCAAAAGGTACAAATATCTTGTTTATTTTTTTGTGGGTTTTGTTGACAGTGCTGGACCCGCCAACATTCAGGGGGTTTCCCCAATATGAAGTCCCAACTAGACCTCACACCGTTTGGTGTAGGATCCCTATCCGGAATACAACCCAGATGTTGATGCAGTGGGTATTAATGATGTGCCTTGAATGTAACAACGCATAGAGTGATGTATGGTAACTTTGGTGGGAACAAGTGTGTGACTCTATGGAAGGTCAAGTGTAATGTATGAAGGTTCTAACACAACACAAGGGAAATAAAGTGAGCCCCTGAGAAGCTTGTAATAGTATGCAATTTAAAAGGAACACATGAGCGTAAAGACATCACAAGATATCCTGCAAAATAGTTCACAAGTTAAACGTGATGGAAATAATACAACAACATGCATTAAACAAGATTCATGCTAAAGCAAACAAAATAGTTCATAAGTGTTAGTGTAATTTAAATAACATACATTGTAAACATAACAAGAATAGTCGTACTACATCCACAACATATGCATCAAAGTGTGTCGACTCCGAGCTTTTATTAAAGCGATATTTCCAATCATGCATATACCATTGATGATTCACTAGCCCCAATAGTGAAACATGAAGTCAACACCTTCTCCTCCAAAGAAAGATACTCCCTCTATGCTACGGAGAAGCCAAGACTCTCAACAACTTCCAAGCTCTTGATTATAAGCCTAAGCATACCCAAAAGCTTGGCTCCCAAAATTCCTTTTACATGAGTTATGAGGGTATATTTATAACAAGAGGGGGGTGAATCTTTACTTCCCCTTTCTGAATCTTGGACTTCCCTCATGACTCTTCAACTTATTTACAAAATGTTTCTTCAATTACATCATGACTCTTCACATTCCACAATTGACACTTGGAATTTCAATTACAAATTAATTACAAAATAATATTACAATGCATTTGTACCCATATAAGACAAAACTGGGTGGAGCCCACTAGACAACCTAATAAGACAAAACAGTTAAGCTTGAGTTTTGGGAAACTCGAATTGAGAAACTTCCACTTGATGCCTCTCTGTCACATACCGGTGCCAAGCATGGTACTGTGCGATGACATCCCAAAATTTTCTGATGTTGTATCGTTAGAAGCGGAGTCTAGCTTCCATGGCATCTGGGTACATTGTTTTGAAACCAACCTGTGTTTCCTTCTAGAGCATGAGTAACATTTTATTGACCTGGATAGGACCACAAATATGCTTCTTCATGTCCTAACTATTCAACTCCAGATCCCCCTTGGTGGCGATCTGTCTAAGCTTCTCCAATAATTCTTCTACATCGTGCCTGACCTGGTTCTTACATTTGGCTTCAATGTGTGAGCCAATTGATGGGATCATGTGCGATCTCACCAAATATCCATGTCGTTGTATAGTCATGCATAAGATGCATAAATACAACCAATGAATGAGGTGAGTTTTTTGTTGTTCTGGATCAACATCCGAACTCTTGCTTTCTCTAGCTCTCCTTGTTGCTTGTTTTTCTTTCCCAAGTAAAGCGACAACCCTTTATATCATATTGACCATTCATGCATGATAGTGATATCAGCTTGTACATTCCTACAATTTTTGACAAAATATTTACACTTTTGTTGAAATCCATGCAAATGGACAACTACCTTATTCACGATGACAAGCTCCTCATAAAGGTTCTGCATGGTCTCTCCAAAAATCGATAATTTTCCAATTATCACTTCCTTAATCTCTTACAGATAGACCTGTGTGGGAAATGTGTTCTTGATCTTTGTGCAAATTTGTTCAACTTCTTTGCCTCATGACATGCAAGTTCTTTGCCATTTGATTGTTCTTGGGCATCAAGTACTCGACGTTTGACTTTATTCTCTAGTGAAGGCTAACTTGACTATAAAAATGGCATCGGGATTCCTCCTCGTGTTCGCCACAATCACCCTTTCTCTAAGAAATGCTGGAATGAGCGGTCATCTGGGAAATGTTTTCTCCTTGATTGTACAATATTCTTTTGAAGTTCATCTTATGAAATATTGTATGTTTCCATCATCAGATGTTGACAAGAGGAACAATTTCCTCTTCCCTTCTCAAAGCTAGCTCTATTGCTGGAGGAGGTGAAGATTGAATGGTGACCTAGTGTGTGCTCAACATTACATCGACATTTTCATTCTATGGATCCAGATCTGCCTCCATATCTTCAATCTCGATCAATTATTCATTCTACTGAGCAATATGCTTGTCCTGCATTTGCTTTCTCTCCTCCTCAACTTGTCTTTGTGTTGTTTTTTTGTTATTTCCTTCGCTCTTCGCCTTTCCTCTTCTTCTTTCTTTTTGCTTCTCTTCTTCTTCTTTCCTCTTATGCTTTTTTTCTTCCCTCTGCCTTTTTTCTTCTTCATACATATTTTATTTCCTCTTCCTCTCTTTTGTTAAAGCCACTTTCATAATAGATGGATAGCTTTCATCTTGTGGCTTCGCTCTCCCCCCGGGCTATATGCAACCTTCCTCTTGCGTTTCTCGTGCAGTAGGTTGTTTTCTTCTACTGGTGTTGCCTTTGGAGTAGCTTCCTTTTGTGAATTAATCTTCAATGTACCTATAAATTTGATTGGTTTGCAAGACTTTGAGGCGTTATAACAATTCCTCCATGCATCCTCCTCAGGCGAGTGAAAAGTCTCGTGTAGCAACCGAAAATGGATTCTTGCACAATCGACTTTGAAAATATTCCTCAGATCATATG
The DNA here is from genome assembly GCA_000404065.3 of Pinus taeda. Taxonomy (NCBI): domain Eukaryota; kingdom Viridiplantae; phylum Streptophyta; class Pinopsida; order Pinales; family Pinaceae; genus Pinus; species Pinus taeda. The sequence continues at coordinate 7,477 of APFE030022917.1, forward strand.
GATTGTAATCCCAAGTACTGAATGCAAATTTCTCTATTTCCTTCCCTTTAGTATCCCCAAATTTCAAGTTCTTACTCTCGTACAATCTGATCTACAAAGGAAGGACATGCCAATGATTTCTTCTTCCTATGCGGAGTTTTTGATAACCCTGTGGGGAGGTGATACACAACTTCTTTCATGATGAGTTTATCAATGGCATACCTTGGCAAAATATGTGGTGACTTTTACCCACCGAACACTCTAAGGAAAGTGGCATATGATGAGGAAAACCAATTGGCGATCTCTGATACTGCTTCCATTTCCCCAAGCGACATGCAAAGTGGCTCTTCCTCAAAGATCATCTTGTATAGAGGAATAAGGAAGTGACTAGTCAGCTTCTCCATTACTCCTCTATGGATGCACTCTGAAAGAAACCTGCAGTAGATGTGCACAGTAGGCTCTTGTGGTGTCCAAGTCTAATTCATTCCAGGGAATGAATTGTGCACACAGATTATACTCATAAAATATGTAGACATGTAAAATCTAGCTTGACCGCCCTTAGGAGGATTCCGAGTGTTGGCTACATGGATCTTAAAATATCAAGCCAACAAGGCTGAATACTTGAATGGTATTCCTTCGCTTACAACCTGATTTAGCTATAATTCCCACCCTTTGGTGAAGGTCTCAATGCTCTGTTGACCATAGATTCTGCAACATAGAATTATCAACAGTTGATAGGCCCTCTTGAGAGACTTTATCTTGTACGTGTTAGTGGGTGTGTTGTAGAACTTTGTTGGCTCTTTCACCCACTCTTTAACAATATCCTTTATGCTCATATAGTTGTTGGTGGCATAGAAATATGAATCCATGAGCATTTTTGGCTTGAGAAGATGATACATATCATGATAATCAGGTGCCAAAAAAGAAGAAAGCCTTCGTTTGTTGGTACTGCTTAGTGTCATAGTCTTTGGATCTATGTGAGATAGTATCTAGCTAATCACATTTGCAAATGGAAATGTTGGGTACCTACATACAACCCTGTGTAGAGATGATTGTTGGACATTGACATATACTTGCTAGTCTTCCAAATATTATTTGAATTTGTTTACCGATAATATTTCATTCACCTTCTCCCATGTGATTTATGATTCCTTTCCCACAAACAATTGAGTGTCAAAATAAAATGGCAAGTAAACTAGCGTACTCTCAACTTCCTTCCTAGTGCTACTTTCAGTGGTGTCCTTTGAAGGAGATATCTTGGGTGCCATGGTAATAGTGACTAAGGAAGTGAAGTGATCAACACTTGTGATACCTGTACGAGGAACATGCACTCATGGCAGATATGAATTAGCTCAAGCAAATAAACTTACAAATAAATATCAAGAAACAACCACATGGATTGATCAGCAAGATTACACAATTATGGTTGTAAAGGAGAGAGAAAGGCTGAGGGAACTATGTATTGCATAGTCTCAGTAGCCAGTGGTGTAGCTTGAGGCTAGAGACTGCACAACGTGCAGTTTTGCCTAGGCATGTGAGAGAGAGATTGCATATTGTGCAATCTCAGTGGCCAAGGTGAGGGCTTAAGCCTTGCAACTGCACAATGCACAATTGGACCAGCCTGGTACTGCGCATTGTGTAGTTTCAGAGGCCAAGCTGACAGCTTAAGCCTTGGACTTGCACAATGCCTAGCTAGACAAGGAAAACTTTGACCAAGGGATGAGTAGATGTGTCAGGTGAGGGTGTGGGAAACTAGCAGATATGAGTGATGGTGCAATTTTAAGTGTATATCCAAGTAAGTATGGATAGATCATTGCAAATCAAATGTATAAAACCAACATTCAAAAGGAAAAAAAAAGGCATGCATGGAGGGTCGTCACAACGATGACTTCTAATGGGAGAAAACAAGAAAACTGATGCGAAACTTGTAAAAGGCAAATGGCAGAAAGAACCAAAATTTGAAAAACCCAATATATAATAAAACACCAGTAACCATGAAGAGAAACAAGAAAAACAACCCTCACAAAATAGAAATGAGCAAAAGCAACAAAAAACGACAAAAGGCAACAAAAGCAAAGCTCACCCAACAAAGCGATGCAAACTCCACCAAAGGCTACTTGATCTCCTTGGGAATGTTATAAATCCAAGATCGAATATGAAAATGAGCTATAAAGGTGCCCATTATATAGATCTATACCAATTAAGGTTTATGAAGCACATGCCTAAAATTAAGGAAAAAGTGACACGTGGTGGAAAGTTCCAAAAATAGTAAGTGTGTTTCCTTCAAGAAACTAATTATGATCCCCTATTTTTAGGGATTTTTTTTGCTTTTTTTCTTTTCTGAGAAAACTAAGCATGCACACTGCCAAAGAGGATTGTACAGTTTCTGAGGGTTGGAAAAATTCTCAGATTAGTGCATTGCCTAGTTTTTAAACTCTGTGAAGGGATTGCATAGTTTTTGAGCTTAGTGTTTGGCTACCATCCAGAATTTCACATTTCTTAAGCTCAAAGTTGAGCATCCATTCTGGATTGCACAATTTCCATCACCAAAGCTGGCTTGCCTTCCATGATTCGCAGTTTCTGGAGGCAAGCTCAACAATGCAACAAGGTTAAGTCAAAAGGTTGCTTGCGACTTAGAAGGTTTAGATCAAGACCAAAACAAGCAAGCACAAGCACAACAAAAAAAAATATGAGTCTTGATCACAACATGAATACTTGACAACGGTGAAAGGTTAGCTCCTGTGGACAGAAGGGAGGCTCCAAAATCAAAGCATGGGCAAAATTTTGGAGGGTGGTTGTAGCAACTACAAAAGGTTCCCAGTGTAAAACTATTGTACTTTATAAATGTTGGTTTACTACCTTTCTTTTAGCTATGCATTGCTTTTTTTTTTATGAGATGCTTTATGTAGTGTCTTTGTACTAGTTATCTTATGGTCTTATTCTACAATAAACATACATACATACATACATACAATATATTATATATATACATATTATATATATATATATATATATATATATATATATTATATAATATATATATATATATTATATATATATATATATAATATATATATATATATAGAGAGAGAGAGGAGAGAGAGAGAGAGAGAGAGAGAGAGATTATTTCTTAAATACCTTATTTAGTCCATAGATAGTTCCCGTGGTTACTTTTAGTGGGAAATCACTACCAATTTTCTACATCCTAATCTCCCAATGTTTGAGACCGACTCTGAGACCCTAAGGTTATTAATTTACTCTTTGGGATTTAGGAGTCCGACTTGGGCATAACACAATATTTTAACCTCCTTATAATGGTAAATAATAATTGATAACAAATTACACTTGAACCATTTATTTTTCACAATAACAAACTTTTTTATTCTAACAAGTTCTTTTATTTTTCTAGTTGGGAAATATTATCTATTGTTTATTCATATCACAATTTAACACAAATATATCTCAAATGCACATACAATCCAAAATTTTTATCTTCACCTATAAACATACTTTTTTTCTTTCATTTGAGCCACGTTTTCTCTCTCCTAGATACGTGCAAACACAAAGTTATTCCATCAAATAAAATCCTCTGATTTTCTAATAACTTTTAGAACCTATGATTAATATCTCAACCAAGTCATTTTCACAATTTTTACAGTTCACACAAGTATAGTAAATGCTAAACACTTACCTCTTTTTCTTTCAAAAATATGTCAAAGGTTTCCACATTCGTCTTAGCCTTGAACTGACTTGTGCAAACATTTCCCCCCAAGCTCTTCCTTTAACTGTCAAGTTCATCCAGGAAGATTTTCTTGGATCTTTCTTACCTCCTCAACCCTATGCAGTGCCCTACAAACCCTTTTCTATGTTTACTAGTCTTTGTCTCCCACTATTTAGGGTTATCCAAAAACTATATTTATCTCCCATGGAATCTAGTTTAGATTCCACCACAAGGTGTTTCTCTCAAACCTTGTAACTATCTAGGTGGTCTGCAATTTATGTCTAATTATTTCTTGCCTATTTTTTCTCTCTCTTCAAAATTCAAAGTTCAGCCAAAAGACATAAGGAGTATGCTTCTCTCTCCCTTTCCTCTTTTTGTTTTTCCTACCTCTTTAGGCATGACTAATTCAACTATTTTCCCTTGACAGTTAGAGGTATATATCTCATGTTAACCTGTTAACATGTTTCTAAGAGAATTAATATTATAATATAATTACTTATTCATTAATAGTTTTCTTATGTTAGAAAATAAAAATAAAATAACATTCCAACACATGTCTTTCTAATTTCTCAAAAATCAAAATCACAAAATGAGTCTTTCCAGGGGTATTATGGTCTATTTTGTTAACTCACGCATGTTAAACTAATTTAGTTATATTAGAAACTAGTTTACGAATTGAGTCACATGCACCAAGTAGAGCTATCAGAGAAGTGAAACATTCATAATAGTATTTACTACAAATAATAGCCATACAACACACTATTAAGAAATAGATTGTATGTGTCTTATTGTAAACACAACGCAATAGTACAAACATAATAATATATTTGAAAATAATATTTAAACCATGTGTGTATGTGTGTGTGTTATCACTGTTATAGTGGGTTGCTACTGTCACTTTTACAAGTTTTCATCTTGTAGTTTTGTATAGTTGTAAATAAATAAATGCCCTAAATAGCATAGAGCGTGATAGAATACAACAATTCCATAGGAGTCATGTACCCATAAAATTCTTCTCATACATCTGAGACATATGTATGAAGAACTGCCAACCTGGGAAAAGAGAAAAGAAGCCTTTCAATCTAACACATAGAGGAGGATTGTTGAAGACATATAAACCTAGCATGAGCATAACATTGACAATTCATACCTATGATAAGAAAAAACTTGAGATGAAATTAGAACAATCCAGAGTCCCAAAGTATAAACTAAACATCTAATGAATGAAATTATATTTTAAAGATCAAAGAGTGATTGTTTACCTGTGGTTGCAAAACAAAATCTCCTCTAGCAATCTCACCTTGTAAAATCCATAGAAACCAAAATTATTAGAGGGAAAAAAAGAGACAATTAAATAAAATATAACATAAATGTAGAAGAAAGATACAACACTTTTCCATAAACAACTATAGAGAAGACGGTAGTAAAAATTCAAGGTTGATATCAAACCCTAGATACCATCATGAGAGTTGAGAATACTCTTGTGATAGTTGCTAAAGGTGTGTCCAAGAGTAAGAGGTTAACTATAAAAATGTAAGAGGTTACAGGCTATGAATAAGAGCAATAATTTCGAGCATCCTAAACATTGCATAAGGAATTCAATCCAATTTTAAATCTAAAAGATAATGACAGAATGTCAATGGAGCCATCACTTACCAATACACCATAAAAACCTCGATTCATGTAAGGACCAAAGCACACTTTGGTCACACCAAAGTCTATCCAAGTGAACAAGAAACATTTTCAAAACCTAGAAGAAGGTATGTAATATATAAATTTTAATAATATAAACATTCAATAGATATGATTGAAGCGAAGTAAGAAAGATGAGCACCTTTGCGGCCATTACTACTAAAAACGGTTCAAAAATCTGTTGTTCCAGAATCTTAGAGTACGTGCAACAACTTTAGCAAATATTGTAGAGTTAAATAAAGAAAACCTCAGAGAAAAAAAGAATTCACAATGTAAAATGATGGAAACAAGTTTACCCTGAAGTTATCAATTGGATAGGCATCGACAGATGAATGATTTACTCTGTGCAAAGACATCCATTCAACACCTGTGGAATGGCATAATGACATTGAGAAAAGACCTGGTAGGTATAGAAAAGAAGAGAAGTGTATGGCCGTTGAAACAAAGGCCATATGCATAAATGAGACAGAGATTAGGGTTTTCCACTCTTTTGAAAATCCTTATTTAATATTGTCTTTCTGATCATCATTAAAAAACACAATTATTCATAGCGCACAGAGTGGAATAGTCATGTGTATTCACATGGGTAAGGCCAACACGACCTATGATAAGTGGGGAATGTACACATTAATAGAATATGACTCCATTCATAGAGTGCATGTAGGAAGAAATATGTATGGTTGGGTTATGTAACCTAGGAACTAAATTTAAATGAATAAGAAATTATGACCCACGATTTGGCTATCAAATAAGAGGTGAAACCCTTAAAATAATTATGCATGAAAAATAAATTGTGAAGTGAAATATTATACTGTATGGTTGGAAAGAGAGTCATATATCGTGTTGATAAGGGTCAAATAAAGGATCATATGAGGAAATGACCAAATGAATATTTTTCATTAAACCTTCTAGGGATATTGCATAATAATAAATAAATTGAGTTAAGAAACGATAAGGACTATAACCCTAGAGACATGTAAATTATAGTCTTAGAGGCAATGTTAATTCACTCTTATTATTGGAAATTGTACACAGAATGCTAAAGTAATGGTAGGAGCAAAGATCTTATTTACTAATTATGTCATAAATAAAAAAAATGGTATGTATTAGGATGTACGTTGCATTTGGTATCAAAGTTATAGGTTCAAAATTTAGGCCTAAGGGTTAAACCACAATGAAAAAAAAAAATAGAACATGTTATGTTTAAGAAAACTAATTTTGATTTATTGTAATGATGTACAATATTAATCATAAAGAGATTACATTATGGTAGAACCTTCTACTAGATCTACGGGTGGAGGAGAACATGTTTGGGTTCCATTGGGAGAGGAAAATGCACCTCCAACAACTTAGTTTATGGGTATTGTAGGATATTTGAGACAAGAATTGGCCAACATCAAGGCTATCCATGAATGCTTGTTGAAACCAAGTGAATAGCAGGAGAAGATCATAAAATAATTGATTGAAAAGTTAATGCATAAACCTCTAGATACATAGTTAGAAGGGGAAAAGAAGACCCTTTAAACTGAAAAACTGCTAAGAATGAACCTGATAAGTCTGAAAATGAATATGAAAAATATAAAAGTAAAGAAGGTTCTGATAAAAAATCTCCAAAACCCACTAAATAAAGAAAGAAAAAGAAAACATAACTCTTGGTAGAGTTCAAAAAGGTAAGACCACCAACAATTGATGGAGAAAAAGAAATCAGAAGCCTAGTTGTTTAACATCACTCAATATTTTCATGTATATGAATATTCCAATAATATCGAGGCCAGACTGGGAGTATGTCAATTACAAGTAAAGGCTTCATTTTGGTGCGAAGAAGCAAAAATAATGCACAATATAAATGAAAAGGCAGTCACCTGGGAAGAATTTCATAAACAGTTCAAGGAAAAATATCTAAAAATGATATTACGATGATTGAGCTAAAGAATTTCATGAGTTGAGGCTGGGGTAACTGAGCATGAATGATTTTGTAGGAAAATTTACCAACCTGTTAAGATATGTCCTATACATTAAAAGGAAAAAGTGACAGTGCAACTATTTCTGAATTTCCTTCCACTCTCATACAAAGAAAGGATTGAACTTGAAAATCCAAATACCATGGAAAAACTTGTAAGAAAAACAAGGATTCGTTATCAACAGTTTAAATAGAAGAATGAGGGCTCAAAATCCTAGTCTAACAAACATAAAAATAAATGTGGATCTGGAATTAAGAAGCCAAAACCTTCTATGATGAAGAATTTTGGAAGAGACCGTCAATGAAAAAGGTTCAACCAGAATAACCAACCACAAATTGCACAGTCTCAAACTGGTTACAAACAAATTTATCTAAACACAAAAGGGATGAATATTGGCACAGAAAGAGAACCTCTAAAATGTTTGGGTTGTGGAGAAACCCCTCAAAACAAAGAAGATTACATTGAGACTAGGAACTTGTGTTAAGTTAGCACAAAGGTTCTGTGGACCATTCAAGATACTAGCTAGTGTTGGGATGATGGCCTACTTGCTAGCATTTCCAAGTCATATTGTACTCGCCCCAGGTGAAAATTTCATGTAAAAAAATTAATCAAGGAAAAATAAGACCAAGGATATGGGATACATATTCCAAGCTGGACGTTACGAAAAACATCCTAGCGAGTGTTCATTTTGGTTTATTTATAGCTAAGGAAATTGGCAAAGGAAAAGAGGCATTAATTGGCATTTATTTATGAAGATAGGAGAAAAGGGATATGAAAAGTCATAGGTTTGTAGGAGAGGGAAATTGAAGGAAAAATAAAAGAAAATGAAGAAAGTAGAGGCCCTAATAATAAAAAGTATTATGATGATCAATTAACAACTTTTTGTCAGATTTAGCTTGGACCAAGAGAGAAATAGGAAGAAGAGTACCAAGAGGAGAAAGAAAGCAAGCAAGCAAAGGAAGGAAAATGAAGGACAAGGAAAGCAAAGGACAAGAAAGGAAGGTTGGATCAAGTAGCTTTAGTATGAAGACTTGCAAGTAACAGGTTGCATGTGTGATTTCCTAGTTGGCGTGTGAATGCATGGTACATGCATTTGTGTATTTAATTCTCTTGTTGTCATTGGCATGGGTTTTGTCAGGTGTGATAGTGGTTTTAGCCTTGCCTTGCCATTTTTGGATAGCCATTGTGTGATGGGGTTCTTTTATTTGGTTAAGCTTTGGATTGCCGGAAGATTTTGGAACTAGGTGAGGTGATCTCAGGAAAATTCCCAAGGGTTAGGGGTGGAGGTGGTTTAATCTCCAGGAAGCCCTCGACAAGTGGTTGGAGGCAAGAAAATTCCTCAAGGTATTGGTGAAGAAATTATGAGGCATCCAATCTTGTTTTTGGCTTAGTGATCTCTTAACCGATTTTGGCAGGATTACGGTAGCCTGATGGTGTAGGTGGTTTAATCTCAGGGAATACCTGGTTGTTTATGTTTCAGTTTTCTTATGTGATCTCTTGACTAGTTTTGGAGAAATCACAAGAGTGTGAGGGCGGAGGTGATTTAATCTCCTCGAAGCCCTGGTTGTTTATGTCTTGAGTCTTGTTGGATAATTGGTATTGTGTGCATGGCCAGTGTTCTAGAGAAAGCATCTGCAAGTGTGTTGGCATTGATTTCAACAGTCATGTTGAGGAGTTGTTTGGGCAGTTGGCAGGAATATTGACATTGATGTCGACCAGACAAGCTTGGTTGCTCGTTGCAGCAGATGCTAGTAGTGATGGCTCAAGAGGAATCTCTTGGTAGTTGCAGGCTTCATGTAGAGAATCATCACAGTAGCAAGCTTATTGGAGAAGCTATCAAATGATGATTATAGTAATCACCCAGGGGGAAGTCCATAGTTGCTGCAAGCCTCAGGTAAAGGATTACCAATGTGGGTGTGATTCCTAGTTGTCCAAAGTGACAAGGACCAGATGATTGGCAGTGATTTTAGAGCCATATTTTGAGGTAGAATATGGGATCAAAGGATAATCGTACCCTTTCCATTGGAAATTTCTCTGGAAGAGATTTCAAATGATATGAGGAAGTCCCTAAATGGACCTCTGGATCAAACGTTAGAGCTAGTTGAAGTTCTGCCTCTCCAAACCAAAAAACAAAGGAAAACTTGTGAATTTCTAAGTTTGAGGTGGTGTCCTTCTATAACGCATCCAATCGACAATAGGAAATCGGAGGTCTCGGCATATCGCATATCAGTGATCGGAGGTTCCAAGGTGCAATGCAACAATGAAATCATTTCGCTGATTAGAGATTAGCAATCCTACATATCGAAAGTCCTAGTACATTAGCAATCACAATATCAATAATCCTGCATATCAAAGGGCAAGTCCATATCGATGATTGTTGTTTGGCATTTTCAAAGATGACACACATTGGGATGTTATGATCTGTGAACACCAATTGAGTTAAATAACTAGGATTGAGGTTTATTTGTTAAAATCATCGGGGAGGCAAAAAAGTGATTTACAAAGGAATTCGTTGAAAACCTAGGGAAGGTGAGGCCTCTTTCTCTCTCCTCCAGGAAAGACACTTGGAGGCATCCAGTTGGTTCTAATAAAGATAGATGGCAGTCACAGATGAGCTATGATGTGGACACATGGCAGGATCCGATTGTTTTTTATAACACCAAGTGGCGGCTGATGTCAGCATGAGGTGGCGGTACAAAGGGACATGTGGTAGGAAGTTTTTGTGTTTTGAGGTGGCCTAATGGGCCATATCTACGTGACATGTGTCACCACTCAGAAGACACCATGTGGTAGTGATGACATCACATTGGTGATCGATGATCAGAGGTTTGTGATGGTTGCAACATTGACCACCTTGGGGAATCGCCAATTAGAGGGCTATGATATGAGGGTTAGCAGGTGATCGCGAAGTCTTAAGGAACCAAAGGCTAAGGCTGAATAGAGGGGCCTATCGGAAATTAGCAATCAGAGATTTGTGGTTGTTGGCATATGGACAACAAGTAGAAATCCCCAATAAAAGGGCTTCGATGTGGTTAATGCTTGGTCGAAGAACTTATAGAACCAAGGGCTCTAAGCTCTTAACAAAGGAAAAAGGCCCCTGGCACAACGCTAAAAGGACTTAGCACCTCAATTCATGGCACCTGGTCACTGCCCTTGGTCCTATGAAGAGAAAAGCAAAAAGGAGCTAGAACAAAAAGGGTCAAGGACAATCGGAATTTATTTTTTTCATACGTCTATTTGTGAATAAAGTTCTAATAGAGGAAAAGCTCTGACAAAGTGCAATACAAAGGAGAAAAGGCTATCGACACAATTTTAAAGTGCTTAGCGGCTCAAGTCTATGTGGTGGGTCATGACACTCAGTCATATGGTGGATATTCAATAAGGGTCAAGTAGAAGGGTTTTGAAATATCGAATGTCGACAATTGATGATTTGTAGCAATGCACCACCGTAAAAGTTGCGATATAGCACTATGATGTAAAAGCTTTGATAGCACAGTACAGGATTTTGAAGGCTGGATGGGTCAGTAGCTGAAGAGTAAATGTAGAGGTAGTGTAGTTGGTCATTGGAGATATCCCGTGCACACATTATAGAAATAAATACAAAACAAAAAATCCATGTCGAAGTATTGTAAGCCATGAAGAGGCATGGAGAGTCTCAGTGGAGTGTGCAGGTGGAATAAGATTAAATTCTTAGCATCGAGAGCCTCAATGATGTGAGAATGGAAGATAGGGAGGATTTTTCTTGGTTTGAGTATAGAGTGGACTGATAATTAATTCTCAGTATGGAGGAAGTTGTCAGTGTTCCCATTCTCATAGTGAATGTAGTGGCAGAGACCAAGACCAATGCAACAAGAGCATGGAGAGGCCATGTCAAGGTATAGTGCGCGGTATTGAAAGAGGACAGTGTGGTAGCATTGATTATGGGGACAACAAAGGAAAATAACCCAGGGTCTCAAATGAGAAAAGTGGGGGAATGCAGCATAGTTGTGAAATAGCATGTTCTACATAGTGAGGTTGTGAGTTCTTAAGCGTAAAAGAAGTGACCCTGAGAGCATAACTCTGTGGGACAAGGATGTGAGTTTCATGTATGTTGTGTGAAAGGTCGAAGGTGTTTTATAGTTGATGTGAGTAGAAAGAAGACAACTAAGCATGTGTTATGAGAAGTAAGGTCGATAGCAGACCGTGTGTTATGGAGAGGCAGAGAGCTAAGTGCATGAAGTTAAAGGGGCAGAGATCAGAGGGTTGTTGAAGAATGTTGCAGAGAGCTGAAAAATGCAGCAGAGTGAGTTGAGATCAAAATTTGTTATCAAGCAAAGTTGCCACCAAATTACAGAGAGCTACCAGTTCTTATTTGAGTGTGGGTTGGTGCGCGTAATCAGGAAGTTGGTGCCTACAATTAGGAAGTTGGTGCTTCCATATCTAATGGAGCTTCAGAAGGCTTGAGGGTTGGTGCCTCCTACAATTTGGTGCTTGCAACAAATCCATGAGGTCGTTACCTCAATGGTGCTTTTGGTAAGCTAGACAGGTGTCGACAAATAGAGGGAGTTGGTGCTTCCTGCTAGTTGGTGCTAGCAAAGAATCAAAGGGAGTTAGTGCTTTCTGCGAGTGGGTTCTCACAAAAAAGATTGATTTAATAGAGTAGGTGATCCTATTTACATCAATAACAACAACAAGCTTTGTGGCTTTTTATCGAAAGGGTTTCCACGTGAAAAAACGTTGTGTCTAATGTGCATGATGTTTATGGTTTGTATGTGTGTGTGTTGATTTAATGTTGCTGCTACATTACATATTGATGGTTTTTATATGGATGGGTGCCAAGTTAAATAAGAAAATAAAATTGGAATAAAGAAGAAAAATTTAGCCATAATATTGATTCAACCCCCCACCTCTTAGTATTAATATTGTCTCCAAAAAATCCCACATTCATGATTGGAATATGGAACAAGGATGATTGACTGAAAGAAAGACTTGGTTCAACTCAATCTATGGTCGGTTGGTGCGTGGAAGTCCCTGACTAGGTTGGATTTTGCATACGTTAATAAGAGATATTTTCCTATTGTATTATATGATTAATTGTACTTGTTGTTATGTGGCTTTGATGGTTGTTCTATCATGGTCATTATTCTAGTTATATGTTGGTTATAAGCACGGTTCCATAACAGGTTCTAGCTATGGCTCTTGATATGTTTTGATTAGTTAATGAATGGTTAATTAATGCATGAGATAAAAAATGTTATTGCAACTATTATGAGAGGGAATTAGACCTTATTGGTGATTCTTAAATAATTTTTAGACCATGTGTTTAGATATGCATTCATGACTTGAAGATTACATGTTCACCATATGTTTGTCGAAATGACTATTATGGTTAGACCTGGTTAGGTCAAGTCCTTAAACAATTTTTGTATGAATATATTTGTCCTAATGTTATTTATCACTCTATAAAGTATCATTGCGTTATGGCCAGTGGTCTAGAGGCTATCCTAAAATGGTGGCTCATAATCTAGGACCACACCCTTTGAACTAGAAGTTTTGGGCTATAACCGCAACTTTATAGGCTTATGCATATGATTAGAGGCGTATAAACATATGGAGACCTTTTCATGCATGCAGTTGTGGGCCCATGTCACTAAAAATGCAATCTAACTTAGGGTTTTGGCAATTGGAGTGGTTGTTTAGCTCTTGGGTATCTTGTAGCTCCTAAGGAAGATTAATAAAGTTCCAGTTTGTTGACTCCACTTCCTTAACTATACTTAGGTGGTTGGGTCATGTCATAGTATCCCTCATCTCATGTTTATCCGTGTAGGCCAGCTAAAGTGGGTAAATGTGGGAGGGGTGGTTACAAATTGGCATCAGAATAGGTTTCCTTCTCTTTGGGTGTTATATGATACTAGATTGGTACCAAATCTCTCAGGTTCAAATACATAGACTAGATGGGCAGAATGTGTTTTGTCGTGCATGCATGTTAATATCTATGTGGTTGTTATGCATGCATTGCCATGGTTATGGTTGATATGCATGGGTTCATTGTATGCAATTGGTGTTATCATTCATGATGTCAATATATTAATATGATTATGTATACCCATGTATCATGCTAATCTAGATTTATTTTGCAGACGAGATAGCCTCCCCTAAACTTCACTAAGCTATGTCAATTATGTTTATATTTGGTTTATCTGACATGGTATGTTTGCAGGAAGAAAAGGATCAAAGGTTACTAGAAAAATGGTGGACTAAAGTGATGCAGGAGCATCAAGCCCATTTTCATTTGTAAATATGTGATAAAAGGGGGGTGTGATAATTTTTAATATTTTGTTATTTTTAATAAAATAGGAACTAGGGAGAGCTTTTAGACATAAAAGGAATGGATGTGGATCATTAAGTGATAAGGAAGCTTTTCTATTTTAGAACAGGGAAAAAGATGGAATAAAGCCTCAAGATGTTTTTTCCATATGTATGCATTGCATGTAGACTTTTAGAGCTTTTAGTTGAGTGATTTTAGGATTTTTTAGATCATGCTAAGTTTTATAAATTATGAAGCCTCAAAGGCATTGAAGATCAGAGGGAGAGAGTGTGAGATTGAGAGCAGGCTTGAACAGCCAAGGCTATAAGCCTTTGGCAATTTGTAAAGGGTCATGAGCGTTGGATATCCGGCCAAAGAAAAGGTTGTAAGTGATCTCTTTTTGTTTATATGAAAACCATGTTTTAGATTTATATATAACCATTGATTGATGGACTTCTGTAGTTAATGGCGTTATGGGCTATTGAGTAAAATTTGTGTAATTCAATGGCATCGAAATTGAATGAATTTCACTGTTGCAAATTTGTTAAATGAATTATAACCCATTAAGAGCTGTAGTATTGTAATGGCAACTCGAAGGGGATGGACGCTATTGAAAAAACGCCATCTTACAATGTGAAACCAAATTTTATGCGTGTCCAGCAAAGAAAGCATTGTAAAAACTTCAAATTGGTGCAAACTGGTAGCGTAGTGAATAGGAGACAGTATTTCCAAAATCTGTGAAGACAACTCAGTTGAATACCAGCGTATTCTCCAGCGATTGGAGCGGTGAACTTTTATACGATTTGTTTGGTCAAATTCCAAATTTGAGCGCTGCGTTTTTCCCATCTTATTGTTTCATAGCTATTGCGTAGAACAGTGTTGTCAATTCTCGTGGTGATTGGGTTGAATTCAAAACCTATGGCTCGAAAGAGTGTGCTGGGTTGAATTCGAATGGTTTGAGGTAAAATCGTAAGCACCTGCATCTGAACTATCTGTGATCAATGGGTATCGAAAACATTATTTGCTGAGATCGTTCCACCGATTAAGTTTGTGCTATGTATGAGTTTACAGGTGGAGCAATACTTATATCAGTATTAATATCAATATATTATAATCCTTACTTCAATATCAGGTGGTATCCATTATTATATCAAATATCAGATCTGTCATCTGCGACAAAGGCGCGATTCAACGTCGGGGGATTTACTTAGGGATCCGGAGCAAGGAAGTAAATATCAGATGCGGAGAGCTAGCGTTGAGATGAGAGGACGCGGCCAGAGTCTGGAGGCTCAGATTGGGATTATGGAGATACAGAGGAGAATAGGGGTTTCATCGCGTTTCGATATAGTGTTAGTTAGAAATAGAGATGAATGTTGTATTAAGTCTAATTTAATTTAATGTTGGATTGATTGTTCAGAAATTAAAAGCTTTGTAAGGGCTTTTGTATATGTGTTTCTGCGTAGAAGAAAAGGAAGGAGAGATTAGATGTTAAAAAACTGAAGGGCGCATTTGTTTTATAACTTTTCAAAGCCTATTAAATGGAGATAAGGACTAATAATTATTGAAGGAAAGATTGTGAATCGAATGGAGTTCGTAGAACATACAGATGTGTGGAATTTGTCGGACATTGAGTTTTTGATTTGGTTAATATTTGAAAT